>CANXYC010649258.1:0-18747 GCA_948193065.1 Aleurites moluccanus | reverse complement strand
AAAACAAGGCAAAATGGCACATTTAGGGTTCGGCCAAGAACCCTTTTTCACAATTGGATTCCAAAGTTCAATTTATCAATTTGAGCAAGTAAATTGATGCATAGTAGACTCATCTAAGCCTCCAAATCACCAAAAATCAAGCAATTGCTAGCAAATCCCTAAATCCTCCTTTTAGGCCAAATTTGTCGATTTTCCTTGAACGAATTTTCTGCAATGAAACGAACGTCAATTAAATACCTATAAATACCCAATTGACTTATTCTAAAGCCAATTTACCTATCCTAATCCATATACTCAAAATCAATTCATATAACTTCAATTTTAGGGTTTTAAATTGGGAAAAATTATTTAATGCATCATTTGATGAAATTAAACCATTTACCCATTCATTATGTCACCTAATTAACCTATTTAAACCAAAAAAAATAAACAAAATATCAACTTACCCCAAAACTCTCATTTGGCCGAAATTTGCTCCACTTTGTTCTTCAAATTTTCTTCAATTTTTATGGCTTAATTTGGTAGTTTAAGGTTTGTATGGATTCAGTTTAGTGTTTAATACAATTTCTCCTCACAAAGTTGGCTTAGAAAATCAAAGAAATGGAGAGCAAATGAAAGGAAGTAGCTCACGGATGAAGAACAAAAATGGGCAGAAATTCTGCCCATTTTGACTTATATAATAAGACGAAATAGATCATTTACGCTTTAGTCCTCAAATTTTTCAAAATTTGGTTTTGATCTTTTTTCTCTCGGTAATTTATTCCGAGAGTTCCGTCGGGAATTAGAACTCAAAGTGAATACTTAAACATCATATTTTAATTAATATTATTTAATAAAAATAGTTTCAGAGTCGTTCTGAAACTCGAACCGATAAATTTTTACTATTCACCGAAAAATACTCTTTTGCTCGTTTTGTGAGCATTCTGTAATATTTTCTCAATTTTTTTTTACTGTATTCACACATAAATATTACTTATCAATTATCCTTAATCCAAATTCAAAAATTCATCCGTCGTCCATTCCACTATTTTTACGGCAGCGATATCGATACCGACGTTTTCCGAAAAATTTTTCCGTTTTCACTCTAACTGGTTTTCTAAAATTATTATTGGTTATTTTGATGATTTTAATCTATATACTGAGAATTTTATTCACTAAAACCTGTTATGCATTTCTAGGGTATTACAAGACCTGAGAAATATAACCTAATTTTCTGATGGTAGTGTAAAACTCGCTTTTGTCAGAAAATCAATTTCATTTAGGTTTTCTGACAGTGCATCTACCTCTTCAACTATTGATATAGGAAAAGTATCCCAACTTCCCTCTGTCATATATGCCACATATAATTCAAAAGAACCTGTATAAACAGTTCAAATCATTCAGCCAAGGTATTCTACATCTGATATATCTATATATACCAGAGAAATACTCAGCTTTACACTTCAAAACGTTGACTACCAGACAAATATACCAAGACCAGTATATACTAATAGCCAATCTCCAAACTAAGAAGAAGAACATGAGTCCCCACCTTCTTCTTCCACACCCTCTGCTATCACCCAAAACATTGAAGCATAAATAAATGTCCTTGAAAAGGATTTTCAAATCAATAAAAAACTTCTTCATGAAGATTTTTATTCAAAAAATAATAAATCAAAAAAAATTTGGTTTTTTCAAAACTTCTTGAAAGTCAAAAATGAAATTCAAGAAAAACATTATGGTTTTGTATAACCTGCAAGTGTACATATCATGAGCAAGTAATAATGTGTGAGTTAAGTGTCGATCCCTTAGAGAAGATGTTGATAAATACAAAATTATTAATCTAATCTAGAAAATCAAATAAGAGTTTTAGTTTTTCAAGTATTTAAATTAAAGCAAACAAATTCAATATATACTAAAAGTTAAGATTTATACTTTATCAATTAATTCCCTATAACTTCTCTATGTTCTTTAGAATGGTTTTATCTTATTGAAATTTGCTAGACCCATTATGTTTGGTGTTGATTTTGATGATAACAAAATATATCAATGTGTTAATTATACTAATAATTTTGTTTGAGTTGATTAAGGCATGAGAAATCATGACCATTATTAAATCATAAGTTTAACACATTTAAAAAAGCTTAATGGTAAAATTTAATATGAAATTGGAACTCATATTGATATCATGAAGTGAAGCCATGAAATGCTATGCTAAGGGGGAGCATTCTTCGAGAAATATATAAAAAAAAAATCATCAAATTTCAAGTTGCAAAAGTAGAGAGCGCTACTGAAAAGTCGCATTCCCGACACATGAGTTGCAGATATAAATGTGTCTATCGTGGGCATTACTACGAAGTCCAGAGAGTGGTAGAAGCTTGGTTCTAGATAAGACAATATTTGTGGGCGCTAATATTGGAGTAATAGGTGCTACCAATGGTTCATGGTTGCTACAGTCAAGTCGTAGGTGCGAAGGGCAAGTCCAATGCTGATGCGATATTCACGGACGTGACTAATCAGTCGCAGGCGCTACTAAGAAGACCTCAATTGGACAATAGCTTAAGTCCCAAGAGAGGTGATAACTATAGGTGCAGGCGCAGGCGCGAAAGTTTATAGCTGACTATAAAGAGTTTCTGTGTCGAAGAAGTCGCGACTGCTACAGGTTAGTTGTGGGCGCGAATCTGCAGATATAGATAAAAAAACTAGCCGTTGGAAAGTAAGTACAACTATATTTAAAAGAGTTAAATGACTCTATTTGAAGCAGAGGTATAAATATGAGTTAATGGAAAGTTTAAATAGAAGAAAACAACTATCTTGAAGTATTCATTGAGCTACTACACCAAATTATTTATATTTATGACTTATAGAACTTATTAATTGTAAAGCAATAATAGTGATTTATTGTTTGTAAAATTTTTGAGGTTATTGAGACTTACTGATTATTGAGAGTTTGGAAAAAGGTAAAAGGAGATTTTCTTATTCTCATCTGTTGTATCTCTTAAGAGTTTCACACTTGTAAAAGTTTGAGTGTGAGCCTTGTAAAAATACTTGTAAGGTTTGAGTGTGAATCTAAATACTTAGATTTTTTTATCTTACTCCTATAAAAAGATATTGTTAATGAAATACTCAAGTGTAATCTTGAGGAGTAGATGTAAATAAAGAGTTAGTCAAACCATTATGAAATATTGTGTCTCATTTTCTCTTTACTATTTTCATCTATATTTTTATTTGTTCATAAAATTTTAAATACCAACTAATTCACCCTCTTCTTAGTTGTCAATAGGTTTTCAGAATTAATAATTTTATTTCCCTAGTGATATGATGATCTTTCGCAAGACACAACATAAATATTTTTATTAATCTTATATTACTATTGTGATCATAAGCAACTAATACAAATTCATTAAGTTCTATGAAATACCTTTTTAATAATCACGAAAGGGTGTGTTCTTATCTCTAAATAATACATACCTTTAGTCAATTATCTAAATAAACTAATATTATATTTCTACTCTCGTTACATCATATATCTTTATTCATGTAATTAATGGTGAAAATAATTACAACCTTTAAGTTATAAGATAAAAAATCAATTTCAACAAGTAATTTTAATTAAACAAGGTGAATTAAAAGATTATAACTAAATTTTATATAAAAAATTTAGTTACTCATAATGAATAAAAGAACAATTGAAATAATAAATAAATTAAAAATAAATATTATAATAAATTTTATTGAATTGAAAATAGGAGTTTAAGAAAAAATTAATTGCTAGAATTGGATTGATATGAAATTCATAAATACAAATTCGGGCTCTTCATAAATACAAATTCGGGCTCTCAAAAGAATGATTAAAGTTTATATATATATATATATATATATATATATATGAACATGTGTTTAATTTTTAAAAGTTTAAATGAAAAATAATATTTAAATAAATATTAAATTTTCATATTTTCAACATTTTTAAAATATCAAGTCTCAGTTTTTATTTAAAAAAATATAATTACAAAAAAAAATATAAAATATAAAATAAAATTATCTATTAACTCTAATAATAATTATAATTTTTTTTTAGAATGAATTAGCGCATGTGAAATCTGAGCAGGCTTACTCACTGAACATAGATCTATTTTGAGTTTTGAACCAAAGCCCACACCACAATATCTAAAACTCAGAAAGCTTTGGGCTCTACAAGAAACCCAGATGCAATGCAGGTAGCAGAATATTCCTTACGTAAATATCAAATGACACGTGGAATTGGAATATTACGATGCTAACCATATACACACACGCCATCGTCAAACCCTATCTGTCTCTCTCTCTCTCTCTCTCTCTCTCTCTCTAACCCCAAATTCCAATCGCTAACCCTAAAGATTACAACATTTCTCACATGAAATTCGATCTTCACGCAAACCCTAGATTCCCAATCAAATTTCGGATCAAGGTAACTCAAAGCATAATTTGATGAGTGTAATCAAATTATCATACTCTCATAAACTCTAGGATTCTCTTTCTCCGTGTCTGTGTCGGTTTAGATAATCTATGGAGGGCTCTGTGGTGGAGGATCTCGGAGCCCCCGAGTCATGGGAGGTGGCCGATTTGGATGAAACGATGAACCGTTTGATGCTCAAGGATTCTAAGAAAGACTCCAAACAATCCCCTCAAGACCTCTCCTCTGATGCTTCGGGCTCGTTGTTGGGTTTTGCTTCTTCAGCTTCGGGAGGTGAGAAAGTATCAGACGATATAATTAATCAGGTCGATCAGTTTCTTCGTGAAGCCTTGCAGAATCCTCGTGAGCGGCTCTCCAGTGAGTATCACTTTATACACGCAAATATGAGCATCCATGGTACCTTTGACTGGATAGCTTAGTTGATTTGCCTAATCTTTTGTTCAATGATGTGCTTTTATTGCTTAATTATGGGGATTTTTAGCAGGTTGTGTTGTACTTTGGGGTGTTTACCTCACGTATCTATTTCACCTGAAACATCAACTGGGATTGTTAAGTTAAATTCAACGCTCTGTTTCAAGGATTGAAGGAAATTAGCTCTTTTTAAAGTTGGGGTGACTGTAGAATAATGATGTTTTCTTGTTTTATTGATGAAAGGATGAAAGATGTATGTGGGAGAAGTAAATTTCTCTCCCTCATCTCAGGGTGTTATTTGTGAAGAGATGAAAAGTTCCTATTACTGTTTCATGAAAGAGGTGCAAACCTTGCAAAAGAATTTTATTCACAGAGTGAAATGTTTATATAATAAGAAACATTATCCTCAGATAGTCAGATGACTAGAGAACGGTTTAGGTATGCAACCATTGTTTTTAAGAAGTAAGAAAGACATGAAATTCTTCTTTTCTTTAAAGACCTCGTCTTTTGAAAACACGAGTCTCTAATATTGTTGGAGAGATTTGGAACAAGATCCTCTTGTTCTTTTAGATGGGAAAATGCCCCTCCAAGGCTACATCTCCTCTACTAACTGTTCTTTCTACCACCCAAGGGATGCCCAATCAAGAATAAGCTAACTCCTGTACGAATCTTAATATATTAAACACATGGATTAAGATTCTCAAGTTTTTCTAAACATGACTAAACTTGTTCAAGCAATTCTAACCCCCTGATTTGAACATATATGTTTAGAATTGAATTTCATGGAGGTAGTTCTAGATGACAGTTTTCCCCATTACTTCAAGGAAGTGATTGTGATATATATGTTTTCTGTCATGTTGGCCTTGAGAGAGTCCTAATCTCGAACTGTTCTGTGGGCCTGCATATTTGGGAGCATAGAAGCGATTTGAATTTTGGTTTTGAATTGTCTGCGGGCTTGTAAGAGTTGTTGATTTTTAGATCTGTCTAAATTATCTTATTTTACACAGGCTGCTGAAGTTGAAGAGGTTTTTTAGGTGTTAAAAATTTTATAGTTTGTTTTCCTGTGTTTCTATTGTGGAAAGGCTTCAGTTTTTTTTTTTAATTAATGCTTTAAATATGTAATGGTTTTGTTCCTTCAATCCAATCACAGTTTCTCTATTTCCTTTGCAAGGATATTTGCATGCAAATTCTGCCCATGCCCAACGGCATTTTCTTTCTTTTTGTGGCTCCACTGTGTGCTTTTCATCATAAAATAAGAAATAGGTCTAGGTATACTTGTTTATATCCTGAGTATGATTTTTCATGTCTCATTATCTTCTTGCTAAGCATTTATGTGACTTTCCTAATTTAGATGCGTATCTTAGATATATTAGTTTGCAATCCTTTAGAAACAACTTAACTCAACTCAACTAAGATTTAGTCCCAAAATTAATTGGGTTAGCTATATTGATTATTTGTTTCCATTCCAAACGGTATAGGGTGATATCTTCTGATAATTGAAGTGCATCTAAATCATATTTTACTCCTCTCTTCCAAGTTAGTTTAGGTCTACCTCGTTCTTCTTCCTCTCCTCTATCATAATGTTTTCAACTTTCCTAACCGGAGCCTCTCTAAATCTCCACTTCACGTGTTCAAATAATTTTAATCTCCATTCTATCATCTTGTCCTCAATCGATGAGACTCGCACTTTGTCTCTAATACTTACATTATGAATCTTATCCATTTTAGTATGACCATATATCTATTTTAATATCTTAATCTCAGTCATACTCATCTTCAATACATGTTGTCCTTTCATTGTCCAACATTCACTACCATAAAACATAGCTAGTTGAATATAATCATTATTTGCTTAACTCATCATTTAATTCTTATTGCCCATCATTGTTTGCTTAACTCATCATTTAATTCTTACTGCCCATCATTATTTTGTATCTTTCAGGTTGACTTGCTATATTGCTTTTATTTTGATTCTTACATTGGACTGAGAGTGTGCAGATTTACCAAATGGCAATTTTAGTATAGAATCATTATACTGTTGATTAATGAATTTCTTAATCTGACTACCAGTAATTTTTTTAATTCATATAATTTTGAAAGTGTGCTTTTCCGTAATTGTTTACTGATTGTGACAGATGTATTCTTCATCAATTTATTGTTTTGATGACCTCAAGAATATTAAGTATTAGCATGTCTATGATTGTTCCCGAGTTCCTTCCTTTCCTTAAGTTTTTATTTTTAGGCTGTATTATGAAAGCTATTGTGATCAGGAAGCTGATTTTTATTATCATATCATGTCTGTTTTTCATTATATGCGATTTTGAACATGAAGTGTCTATGCCATTGACTTTTGAGAAAATATATTTTTCTAATCTCCGATTTGTGTTTATTATGGTTTTTCCCCCTTTTTGTTAATTCATACAAATAAATGCTAGTCATTTCCCTTGTCCAGTTTTGAGAATGGAGCAAGATGTTGAAAAATTTATTCATGATCCTACACAACAGCAATTAGAATTTCAGCAATTGCCTACTTCATATTTACGGTTAGCTGCACACCGTGTGGCACAGCATTACTCACTGCAATCAATGGTTTTGTTAGACAATAATTTACCTGATGGTTCTGGTTCCAGAATTATTGTCCGCAAGACTTCTGAGTGTAGGCTGCCTTTGATTCGTCTGGCAGACATCCCTGTAAATTTGCCATCAGAAGACAGTGGTGTTGTTAAAGTTGCAATTAAACAAAGGCCACAGAAGCGTTCACAAACTGTAAACAATTCAAATTCAAGTTCCTCAAAGACAAATAACTCAAAAAGTGTGGAGGAAAGGAAAGAAGAGTACAGCAGGGCACGTGCACGGATATTTAACTCCAGTGGTCTTGGCAGTGGTGCTAGTGGGAAACCAGAAGGTGAACCAAGTTTGCAAGATGGTTCCCAGCATGGTTTATTGGGTATATTGAAGACAGAAGAAAAACCTATTTCAGGAAATTTGGATATAATTTCTGGTAGAGGTTCTATTGAATCTTCTATGAGTAGCAATAGATCAGCTAGAACTAGGGCAGAAAAAGAGCCAGTTAGTAGGTATAAACCGAACAATAGGGTGGCCATCTTTCGAGACCGGGATGTTGATAGGAAAGACCCTGACTATGACCGGAGCTATGACAGGTAATTTATTTATTTATTTTTCTCGTTCTCTTACTGTTGTAGTTACAGAATTACACCTAAAAACTATAAAGTTACTTTTGAGTGATAAAAAAAGAGTGGGGATAAATACCAAAGATGAATAATAGGACAAAGAACATACATGTATATATGTAGAGAGAGAGAGAGAGAGAGAGAGAGAGAACTACACTTGAGAATCGTCAGAGAGAGAGAGAGAGAGAGAGAGAGAGAAAGAGAACTACACTTGAGAATCGTCGGAGAGAGAGAGAGAAAGAGAGAACTACACTTGAGAATCGTCGGAGAGAGAGAGAGAGAGAGAACTACACTTGAGAATCGTCAGTTGGTGCCTGCCCCACTTATTGAGAGAATTGAGAGAGAGAGAGAGGACTAAACTTGAGAATCGTCAGTTGGTGCCGGCCCCACTTATTGAAGCATTGTAGAGAGAGAGAGAGAGAGAGAGAGAGAGGACTACACTTGAGAATCGTCAGTTGGTGCCTGCCCCACTTATTGAAGCATTGGAGAGAGAGAGAGAGAGAGAGAGAGAATGGACTACACTTGAGAATGTCTGCCCTACTTATTGAAGCATTGGAGAGAGAGAGAGAGAGAGAGAGAGAATGGACTACACTTGAGATAGAGAGAGAGAGGACTACACTTGAGAATTGTCAGTTGGTGCCCGTCCCACTTATTGATGCATTGGGGAGAGAGAGAGAGAGAGAGACCCACTTATTGAAGCATTCTTCCTCTTCAAGAGAGAGAGAGAGAGAGAGACCGCACTTGAGAATCGTCAGTTGGTGCCTGCCCCACTTATTGAAGCATTGGAGAGAGAGAGAGAGAGAGAGAGAGAGGACTACACTTGAGAATCGTCAGTTGGTGCCTGCCCCACTTATTGAAGCATTGGAGAGAGAGAGAGAGAATGGACTACACTTGAGAATGCCTGCCCTACTTATTGAAGCATTGGAGAGAGAGAGGACTACACTTGAGAATTGTCAGTTGGTGCCTGTCCCACTTATTGATGCATTGGAGAGAGAGAGAGAGAGAGAGAGAGAGCCCCACTTATTGAAGCATTCTTCCTCTTCAAAAGAGAGAGAGAGAGAGAGAGAGAGACCACACTTGAGAATCGTCAGTTGGTGCCTGCCCCACTTATTGAAGCATTGGAGAGAGAGAGAGAATGGACCACACTTGAGAATCGTTAATTGAAGCATTCTTCCTCTTCAAAAGAGAGAGAGAGAGAGAGAGAGAGACCACACTTGAGAATCGTCAGTTGGTGCCTGCCCCACTTATTGAAGCATTGGAGAGAGAGAGAGAGAATGGACCGCACTTGAGAATCGTTAGTTGCCCCACTTGTGTATTCTGTTGAGTGTTGTTTTATTCTGTCTCGCAATAAAAATGCTTCAGTCCATGGAGTCTGCTATTTATTTGGATCCTTTTCATAGAACTGTTGAGTGTTTGCATGATTTTGACAGAATTATTACTTTATGGTTTATGAGAAAGTGAAAGTGATGTTTGGTTTTAAAAAGACTGTCTACAAACTAAAACACAAGAAGGGAATGCTTTCTTACTAAATATAGGCAGTTTTAAGCTCTGAAACTGCTTCAAGTAGTCCAGGTTGAGAACTGATCTCTTGGTTCTCAGATGCTGATGCGCTTAAGTAGCAGTGAGCTCAGTCTCTTGTTATTGAACAGCAATTGAATGATAAAAGTTTTCATCCAGGTATATGCAAAGATTTGATCCTGGATTTGGATTCAATGGCGGTCCTTATACCATGCAGCCCATGTACACCCCTGCATTGAACTATAACACTGAATTTCCACAGCTCGGTTCAAGCCATAGGCCACAGATATCTGCGGAACATCAAGCTCGACCTCTCCCTCAACATTTACCTAGACCATGGGCAGCCCCATCAAACCCTGCTGGAATCGGGTATGGTCATCCAGAAACAATGATGCCACCATATAATCCAAATCACGTTGGTGCACACTCTACTTCTGCCATTTATCTGCATTCCTCTCAGTATCCCTGTCAACGCCCAGGAATGCCTTTCATCCATCCTCATGAACATGTTCAACCTTTTTCACAGGTATGGCAGTTTGAATGGCTTTCCCTTCCTATGATTCGTAGAATCCCAAAATGAATACTTTCTTGTTGCAATTGGAGACCATCACTTGCAATTAAATCACATGGTCCTTGTCAGATATTTCTCTGGTTTATTTTATGGTCCCCAAGTTCTTTAGGTCTAACTGAGTTTATTTTTAGTTGAAGTTTGCTCATAAATGTTTTCCATGATAATATTTATTATTAACATCTGTTCTCATGATAGATTTTTAACTAAAAAATGATTTATATGGTGCAATCATCTAGGAATCCATAAACTCATCCTAAAATCAAAAGAATTTACAAACTATAATAGTCACTAGAATATATCTACATACTTTAAATTTGTTTGTAAACTTTCTAGAGCTGGGTTTGTTTCAGTGGTAACTAGACTTGTCAATGGAATCTATTTAAATCGTTGAATTTTTAATTGCTCTTTTAATAACTGCTAAATATTGATTTAGTAACAATAAAATCACCAAGACTCCATTTTGGCCAAATTCAATCCAAAAGTTTGATGTGACAATATATTATAATGGTTATTAGGCCACCACATTACCTTTGGACATTTATTTTTCCCTTTTTTTTTTTTATACCCTTTGAAGTGGAGTGGGTGGTTTATTAAGTATACCATATATGTTCAAGAAGTTTAATAACATCATAATTTTCATTCTGAATTTAGCTAAATTTTTATTCCGGTGATCGTATCTTTACAAAATTGAAGGCTTGGTGATTTTTAAGAGATATTGAAATTTAACGACTTTCTAAGAGATTTACCCTTTTGGTGCGTTGTGAAGTATGAGATTCAAATTATTTATTTTTGTAATAATAACATTTTTATTGTTAAACATTATAAAAAAAAAATTCCGTAATTAAATCATTAATAAGAGAATTACTTAAATCACATAACAGTTTGATAATCTTTTTTTTTTTAAACTAAATATTTCAAAACTCAATTTAAAATTTGAAAAGCCATAAATAATAATAATAATACTATATTAACAAAGAAGACGGCATTGCAGATTTCATGAATATGTTCAACAGTAGTTCATGTTCATGGTAATAACAAAATACAATGTAGAATCTAGATAGTTACATGCATGTGAATGATTGTTACATCAGCACATAAATGAGTCGAGGACCATTTAATAGTAATTAAATAATTTGTTATTTTTATAGTCAACTTGCATTTATAGCAAGAATGCTTGTTTCCAATGATGGTTTGGGTCATCTTGTTAATTCCGATTTTTGTGCTTATGCAGTCTCATCAACAGCAACCTGATGCAAGTTTTGGTTTAGCCCGGCCCCGGTGAGGGGCTTGGGCCACGCCTGCACCCTGCCAGCTGAAACTTGGGCTTGCAATATTTATGGGCTGATACAGCATCATATTATATCTCAACTTGCAGGAGTGCAGGCACAAGGAACCGAGGTGGATGGAAGTGTACATTTGTGATATGGCCATTCCACCACTCTTGGTACCAACTTGAAGCTTCTTCGATTTGAGATGAAGGACGAAGAAGCTTAAAGGCTCAGAAGATCTATAGTGTGAATCAGTGAGAGCCCTGTTTGCCACTGATAATGATGAACTAGATTAGGAAAAGAATTGTCGTATCTGGAAATGTGTCCTGTATCTGGAGAAAGGTATGCTTTTTTGTCACTATAATATTTTCAGTTTATTTAGCATTAAGCATTCACTTGAAATCGATTGCAAAATTTATGAAAATATATTCTGAGGGCTAAAGAATAGAAGATTCTGAACTGGAAACTATGTAGTACTCCTGTAATCCAAAGTAAAAAATTGAGAAAGTGTTATTTTTTCTTCTCATACAATATGGTATATTGGATCACCCAATTTTGTTTGATTCTACTAGACTCTTTTCTATGTCTGGTGTTGATGTCAGCGCTGGATAGTGCTGGTTCTGATTTGGGTCATTGGGTAACAGTAGTGGTAGACATGGTGGCTTCAGAGGCAGCTGTGGCGATTTGGTGACTATAGTAATGGCAGAGGTGGGAGTGGTAATGTGGTGTTGGGCATTACAGCTGTGACAACTGGGTGGCACAAAATTTTTTTTTCAAGCACTTTTCTTGATCTTAAAGGTCATCTTTTGCTGTTTTTTCCATTTTTACCCTTAATTGAATAAATGCTTTGCAGACCTAATTTTTTACTTCTGCTGAAATTAAAAAATAATCATAGTAATTAAAGATAGCTTTACCCATTTGTTTTACTGTCTTGTTAGATGTTCAAAATGTGCTTTCTCCTTTTTCTTGCAGCACCACGAAGGAGCCAGAAGGAAAAAATACTAGAAGCTTGTTTCTGTTGCAGCAGTTAAATTGTATTTGGCTTGCTGCATCCTCCCCCAAGAAAACTCTGATCACTGAATTGTTGCTTTCTGTGTGTTACCACTAGGATATTCTTTGACAGTAGCAATAATGAAGTGGATCTCATCATGTATCATAGCAATATATCTTTTGAACTGTAATTATATCGTTTGATCACTATATCCAACGTGATCACTCACTGGTTACATATTGCAGTTTTCTGAAGTTACTGATTTGAGGTTTCTACTATTTTCACCTCTTTTTTTTTATCTGAATCTTGTTAATATTATAACATTGTAACAGTACAAGATATTTGTAGGCCATCCACCATTTACACAAATCGCAGGAGTTACCATGCAAGTGGAATAAGCTCTTCATTTGTTAGAGATGTATGGCGTGGTTTCGGGGAACCTACAGCACGCAATTCCAGTAAGACTCGATGATGAATGATGATAAGTATAACCAAATCTCATTTGTATTTGGCAGGTGTTATATGATTCTACTCTTTGAGTTCGTGAGACAATAAAAATAGGGTATTATTATTATTCAATCTCTGAAAACTTTAACTATTGCATCCCTCTTTTCTTAAAAATTAATTAGATAGGTATTTTATTATTAGTCAAAATAATTTTTAGTAGTCAAATGAAAATAAATATCCATTATTAGAAAAAAAAAAAGAAAATTTAAATTGATTAGTTTTTTTTATTATTATTATTGTTATATCAATGGAACTTAGTTATTGTTTAAAAAAAAAATTATTTTTTAAAAAAAAATGAACAAACTATGTTTTTATACGTTTCAAACTATTAAAAATGAAATATTATTAATTTTTTTACATTTACAATTATGATTAATTGAAATATAATATTCATGTATTAGACTCCAAATAATTGAACAGAGTTTAGTATTGAAAATATTTTTTTTATTATTCGTTATAAGAATTTATTTTTTATTATTTAAAATATATAGTATAATTTATATTGATTTAAGACAATAAGGTGAAAAATTCAAAATAATTGGTTTAATTAGAGCTTTTATGCAAATAAATAAAAGAAAAGAAAAAGTTATATTATATTTGCTTGTATGACCACATAATATATACAAAGATATTTTAGTCTTTCTTTTTTTTTTTACGAAAAATGTTAAACTATTTTGGATAGTAAGACTAATTTGTCGTGTGAGAAACTATTTAATTTATTTTTTAAAAAGGAGGAATAAAATTATTAATTAATTTAAATTTTAAGAATTAAATAATAATTTATTTTTAAAATATTAATTATAAATAATTAAATTTATTTTTAAATAAATTTTACATAGTAACACCGATTGCTTTTTCTAACACTAAAAAATGGTGTGTTTTCAGAATAACAATTTTAATTTATGTCAAACAAATACATATCATTCTATGGTAAAATGTGAATTAGGTGTTCAGAAGTAAATCATAACAATAATAGATATGATTGTTTTAATTACCTCAATTTCCTTTCAAAATGCAATTTATTTGAAAACCATGACATTAACAATCTCTATTATATAAATAACAAAGTTTTTAGTTTCGATTTGGTCTTAAAATTAGTGAAGAAAGATGGTAAAATATTAAAAGTTTAACTAGGATTGAATTGATGAAATTGAAAATAATTAAATTAATATTATATAATATTTGATTTAATAAAATTAGACATAATCTTATATATATATATATATATATATATATAATTTGAGAGTTAAATTCATATTTATTTTCTATTTCATAATGTTAAAAATAATAATTTAAAGTTAAATTAAATAATTTATCAAGAAAAAAATAAATTATTTATAATTTAATTTTAATCAATCAAAATCAAATTAAATTTTTAATTAAATTAATTCTAAACATTTTCTCATTACATTAATATTGCAAGACAAAAATTAATAAAGTAAAATATAAAAATTGCAATAATTTTAGTTTCAATTTCTTAATAAAATTTATCTTAATATTATTAAAATCATCTGAAAAATTATAAAATTATTATCAGCAATTATATGTCAACTTTCAAGTAATAAATTAACAAATAGAACCTCACAAAGCCCATATTAAGCTTTGCTCACAATAATTCTCTCTTGTTTTTGGGTCACATAGCAAACATATATATGGGGATGTTTGGTTGATGAAAAAACACTAGTTAATACGTACATCGTCAATTAAATTTTTTTTTTTTATGTTTGCTTGATCAAAAAACACTAAATATTGTTAATACGTACATCGTCAATTAAAAAAAATTAAAAAAATTTATGTTGGGTGATCGTCCAATTAATTGCCAATCGCACTTTTCTTTGAGCAGATTCATATTTTCTGCTGTGTCTTTCATTTGTCCAGATTAGATATGTCCAGAACATGGGCTCACAACATGGCACGTCATTTGTAGCCATTTCTCTTTGGATAAAATCAATAAAATGGTCAAAATCTTGGGTTTTAGTGAGAAGAGAAGGCAATAGGTGTCAAAATCATATGTATGACTCTAGCTTACTCCTTTTTTCCTCCGTTCTCTCATTTGTATCGGCCGATCATAACTCAAATGATGATTTTTTTTTTTTTTTTGTGGGTTTTGTTTGCTTTTCTGTGGTGAGAAATGGAGGAAGTTAGAAAATAGAGACAAAAAGAGCATGCAAAAACAGTGCGGTTTTGAATGGCACAAAATGAACTCCAAAAACAAAAACTCTTGATCCAGTTTGTCCGGAAAACTCGATCTGGGTCATCTGACATCGAGTGCCTAGTCTGGTGTTTTCTCCGATTTAAAGAGACTTAGTAAATAATCTCTAATCGGTCTAACCTAGCGATATCATAATAAATACTACCCTCCTCATCCGAAAAAATATAGTCCACTTTTATTTTGATGTAGATTAAGATCATATAAATTACGAAAAATGATTAATTTAATTAAAATAATAATTTTTATTTAATATTTTTTATAAATATTCTTTATTTATATTAATTACTGAAAAATAATTATTATTTAATTTTTTAATACTAAGTAATAAAACCAATCAAGTTTCATTATTTTGATTGAAAGAATTAAAGTTTGGTCATTAACCAACTTGCCAACAACTAAACATTTTTATTGTTTAATAAAGAATATGCATGCATATTTGATTAATAATCTAATTTAATAATAAAAATATTATACATTAATAGTGAAATATATTAAGTAAGGATAAAATATTAGTAAATTAATAAAATAACTATCATTTGAAAGAGAATAGTAACAAAGTGATTTTATCTTTGGAAAGAGTATTTGTTTGTTTACTTTGTCCATTTTTTTTTTTTTTAATTTTTAATTTTCAAATTATGGTCTCATTTTATTTAGCATTAATTATTTTGATACCCTTATATTTTGACACATTATATTAATACATTCTCGTATTTCTAAAATTATACTAAAACGTCTTTATATTTTGTTTCCGTTATATAAATGTCCTTTTATTTATTTTGTCTCATTTTTTTTAAGTCAAACTTAATAAATATTAAAATTTAATTATATTTTTTTAAAATATCCAAAATACCTCTTCTTCATTACAATTTCAGTTCTTTTCCATATTTTCTCTCAATCATGGGTGTCTTTTCTTCATACAAATTAAATGAAATACTAACATTATTGTCAAATTTCCTTATATTTCAAAATTTTCAAATAAATTTACCCCAAAAATCTCACCAAAATCCTTTCTTTCTTGGTTTTTCGACGGAACCTTAATCTATGTCTCTTCTTTGGCAGTGCCACTTCCATTGTTGCTGCCACTGATGGTATTTGGGTTCTCTGTAGAGGATTCTCTACAACTGTTTTGCATCAACGATCTTTGTTCTCATAAAAAACGTCAAAAGCTTCATTTAATTCCCCTAAACTCGACTCCTTCTAATAAAAAAACTATGAAGATTAAGATTTTTCTATTCAAGAACATGCTTCTATTGATAATCTTATTGATTTTGGTCCCATAAGGTTCTTAATTTTAATGGATTATTTGAATTAATGGGTTTCGGTTTTACCGATGAAATGTGGCCGATCGAGAATTTGTTGAAATGACAAATTAAGAGGAAATTAAAAATTACCAAGATGAAGGAATAAAGAAAAAAAAATCAAACATAAAAATTTTATAGTTTTTCGGCCAACACTTGCCTATGTCAACTCCTCAAGATCACATTTAAGTATTTTTCCTCATCCTTTTACGGGTGCAATATCAAACTCAAGTATTTAGACTCACACTCAAACCTTACATAGTGTTTTCAAAAGCTCACACTTCAAACTTTCACAAATGTTTTATCAAAAACTCACACTCAAACCTATACAAATATTTTACTAAGATTCACACTCAAACCCTTAAGAATTACAAGAGATGAGAAGAAGAAAAATTCCTTTTAACTTTTTCTTAACTTTCAAACAATCAATGAATTTTAACCAATTCAAATATTTATAACTAATAGCTCACAAAAATAGTTTTACAATAAATAAGTTTTTCAAGCCATAAATATGAATGATTTGGTGGAATAGCTCAATAATAAGTTATTAATTGTTATTCTCTTAGTTTTAGGCTTCCTACCAAATCATATTTATAGTCTTGAATGAAATATAGTTATTATGCCTTTTAAATGCCTTTTGATAGCTTTTACAATGGCTAATTTTTTTTTTTTTCTGATTTTTCAGAGTAGCGGGCACTACACAAAAGTAGTAGGGGCTACATTTTCATACTCAAACTACTAGATCTTCTGAATTGAATGTAGCGGCTGTGAATAATGGGTAGCGGCTGCTACTTACTTGGTAGCGGACGCTACTCTTTTGCTCACTCTGACCCCTGAACTTTTGAATCTTTTGGATTTGAAATTCACAACCTTGAATATTGTGTAGCGGTTGTGACTTACTTAGTAGCAAGCGCAACATTCTTAGTAACAACTGCTACTTTCCTGCAACCTGCAACTTAAATTCTAATTCGTTGCATTTCTCAAATATATTTTGCACTTTTTCAAATTGTGTTAAACATATGGTTAATCATTTGGTTATGATTTTCATGCCTTGATCAACTCAGATAAAATTGTTAGCATAATTTGACATCATCAAACCTAAAGGGTCCAACAATCTCTCCTTTTTTATGTTAACAAAACCACACATGCAAGTGTTTAGAAAACATACAAAAAAGCTCAATTAATGTTATGCAAATAACACTTGTAGAACTTCTCCCTCTTTTTGATATCAACAAAAATATTAGTACTCCCCCTTTGAAAATAAATTGCTCAACACATATAAAAGGGTGCAAATAATTTCTCCCCCTATTTCAAACATTTCTCAACCTTAAAAAAATGTTCAAGGGGTACTCAAGGGACCATCAAAGTAAAAATATTTTTCAAAATATATTTAAGCAATTAAATGTAATACCCTAGAAAGTCATAACACATATGCATGAAATTTTTCTCAGTATGTGGTCCATTGGTCTTGAATTGATGGGAAATAATTTTAGAAACACAGTTAGAAAGCAAATTTGAAACTTTTCTGGAATCTAGCGGTGTCGAGACACTGCCGAGAAATTAGCTGTCCGATCAACAGAAGAATTTCTGAAGTTGGTTTAGGGGTAAAATATAACCATAATTTATATGTAATTTTGGTAAAAAGAAAGAAGTGAAAATCCTTTAGGAACACTGAAAAGTAAAGAATGGCATTTTGGTAAATAAAAGGTAATTCAAGGTGAATTGTGAAAATGGGTCAGTCGGAGTTATATAATGACTCTAGAACTATTTTTATAATTAAGGATAAATTAAAATAAGCATATTTCCTTTTTACACTGGTATCAAAATCTTAACAGAACATTCGGAATAAATTTCAGAAGATTTAAGAACCAAAATGCAAAGATTGAAACTTAGGGGATTAAGTTATAATTTGGCACTCAATTTTGTCTGATTAGGGGTTGTAAGACACGATTTCCAGCAGCTCTTCTTCTCCAAAATTTCTTTCTTCTTGCCGTGTGTTTTTCCTCCATTTCCAAACCTTGATTTTCCATTTCTTTATAGTTTTTCTTGATTTTTTTTATGGAAATCTACTAATTTAAGGTTGAATAACTCAATTCTACCATCAATTTAAGGTGAGGAGCAAGGATTAGGGAGGACTATTGCTTGAAAAATTCGGCTATGGAGGGTGATTTTTGGTAAGTTGTTAGTTTGTTTGATTTGATTATTGTTTTAGTGATTATTTAGGTTGAATTGAATGGGTAATTAGTTTAATTGCATTAGATTATCTATAATTGAAAGTAATTGCAATTTGAATGTTGAATTTGAAGTTGTAAAGGATGACATCTTGAATTAGTGTTAGGAATGTC
>CANXYC010649245.1:0-26917 GCA_948193065.1 Aleurites moluccanus | reverse complement strand
TTTGCCTGGTTAGAGCTGGTCTCACCGTGGCCCCTGGATATGGATAAGAGAGTATTGGGATGCTTAGTTCGAGTTAGACTCATTGTGGCCCCGTATTTGGATTTTAAGAAAGCCAAGGGAGGGGGTCGGCTCCCCATTTATATTTATGGATTATAGATGAATGGTGGATTTCACTGACTATTCTCATCATGAGTGATATATTTGGTTTGTTTTATTGATGATGAACTGTGACATAACATTTCATATAAATAATTATTGACATACATGTTTATTTAAATTATATCAGCTCATTGAGTTGAACGCTCACTCCTGTTCATTATTTTTCAGGGTTACTTTATCATTTCTTCCTTCAAGATCAACTCTGCTTCTTTCTTCGCAGAGTACAGACTTTTTAAGGTTATTATGTAATTTTATTACTTTTAGTACTTTCGTAATCACCGGTATGTTAATTAATTGTAATATTTAATATGTCAGTTATGGGTGAATAAATTCTCACTTTTGTTGTATCTATGTGGATTGTAATATTTTAGGATAATGTTGTTGGAAGATGTACCTTTATTTAATATTGTGTTATGTTAATTGTGGAATATAGTATTTTGATGTACAGGTAAAGTTTGTTATGGATTCCGGTGGCATATCGCCTTCCCGTTCCCTAGTACCGATCATGATTCCAGGACGGGGTCGTGACAGTAACTGCCTTGTAAAGTACTTAAAAAGGTGAAAGATTCAAATTTTGCAATCTCTCCATATCAACATATATTTAAAGCATTCATAAATAAAGGATTATTTTTGTATTGTTTATTTATTTTACTGAATGTACCATTTTCAATAATTTGATTATAATTTTAAAATTCGAACTCCTACGTAATTTTATAATTTTAAAAATAACTATAATACTAAATAAAAAATTTGCTGATTACTTCATGAATCATAATCCAAGCGTAATGGCAATGAATTGATAGACAAAATAATGGGGGTGAGATTATGCTGGGACAACGGAGATTTCGAATCGATTCGAATTTTTAAACTGAAAAAATAATCGAAAAAAATATTTTTAAGACTTGAAAAATAATCAAATCGAACTGAAATTGAAATATTTAAATATTCGAATTGAATAAAAAAATTGTATTCAAATTTCCGACCGAATCTCCAAACCGAATCAAATTAAAATATCCAAATATTCTAACCAAATAAAAAACTTTTTGAATTATAAATGAATATCTGAATTCTCGAACCGTATTGTACTGAATTTTCGAAATAATTCGATATAAATATTTTCTTCATTTGGTACGGGACCGGAGATTTTATTTTTTAATCTCAAAATTTCAATTCGTTTCGAAGATTTTCAAATTTCTAAATCGAATCGAACTATGCACGCCCCTAGATGAGATGAAACAAATGTGCCGATATAAAATTATTAGATTAAATAGCGTTACTGTTATGAGAACACTAGGGGTGAAAGTTAAATAGATCAAATTGATCAAATCAAATTAAAACTAATGGTTTTATATTTATTTGGTTTAGTTTCGGTTTGAAAAATAGAGCAAATTTAAAGTTTGATTTATATGCGGTTGAACATTTTTTTTCTTGATTTCAAATCAAATCAAATCAAAATTATATATATTTTGATTTTTACTATTATTATAATCAAATATATTTGATTTTGTTTTATATAACCATATTTTTTTTAACTTAATATTAATTTAAAATTTTAAAAAATGACCAATCATAAAAATTAACTAAAAATAAATAAAAAGAGTTTGATTATTGAGAAAAATTAAAAGTTTTAGAAGTGTTAATTAATATAATAGACAAATTTTACGTTGTATATTGAATTATTTTTGAGATTTTTTTTATCACCAATATTTTATCGGTTATTTTTTTAAAATTTATAATAAAATAATAACGATTTATAAAAAAAAATATTTAATTTGAAACAGACAAATTGAAGGTGATCAAATCGAATTAAATCGAATTCAAACTTATGATTTGACTATAATGATAATTTGATTTGATTTAAAAAAATTTCAAACCGAAAATATTAATTTAATTTAATAACAATATTTCAAACTTATCAAACCAAACCGATGCCACATCAAAAGAATAATACAAGAAAATCTAAAGCAAATCCATGAAGTTTTTTTTCCCAGTGAAAACTTTCGATATTCAATAGATATTGACTCTGATTTAATTATGAAAGAACATATTATAATTTTTGTGCTTCACGAATTTTAATTAATAAAAAAATAATATTTTTGGATGGATTGAAAAAATATATATATAAAAAATTGAGTTTGGCTAGGTAAAAAAAAAAATTATATAAAAATTTGAATTTAAGTTTGTCAAATAAATTTTTTTTTATAAGTTAATGAGATTTTTTTTAATTGAAATATTGAGATTACTTTGAACCTGACAATAATTTCGTCTCTGACTAAACCCTAGCTTTTCAACAATCTTTAATTAGTTAATTAATCTTTGCTGTATGTGAACAACTTAATTTAATTATAAATGCTCACAAATTTATATAGCTTTTTTTTTTTCACTTTTACGAAAATGCTGTTTTTATTGCTATATTTCCAAGAACATTCAAGGATCTATTCAATCTTATCCTTTAAAGAAGTTCTGGCCTTTAAGGTTTATGGGATGGTTAAAGCTGTTGGGAAAATTTTGCTTTTATTCGCAACGCATCGAGAGATTAATCTAAAAAATTGATTTAACGGTATAAAATTTCGTTAAATTTTTAAGTAAAAATAATTAAATTTTAGTCAATGTCAATTAGAAAGTTTGAATAAAAATTAATTTTATATTTTTATAGTATAAATACATGTCATGAATTTGTAAAAAAAAAAAAAAAATATTGAGAGATCAACATTTTGCAACTTGTCTAATAAATCTCTTTTTTTTCCGAATTTCTGTTGGCAAATAAGAATATTTTTAAATAAGAAAAAGATTAAACGATTTGTAAGTCTTGAATTTTTAATCTTTTAAAGCACGAAAGAAGTAAATTTCATCGTTAGATAAATAATTCAATGACTTTTTTTTTTTACAAAAGGAAAAAATCATTTGAAGAGAATTAATTTTGATAAAAACAAAATTTTTATAAATAAAAATTGCCTATCCATCTCAAAAAATTAAAAATATCCCTTTGGAATAATGGAATTGTGGACTTTTTGGCAAAAGTAGAGGCCAAGAGCTGGAATTGCAGCCAATTGAGGCAGTTGTGGCGTGACTGCATATTCGAAGTTATAAAAAAAAAATATGCTAGAATAGCCAATGCAAGATTTTGTTTATTGTCAACATCTGTTTATGCATTGCATTGTCAGTTCACATGCACATTCCAGTTTACTTATCGATATTTTATTTATTATAATTAGGATGGTAATTTTATTCAACCAGCTGAATATCTATTTCTTTTCAACTCGGATGTCACAGGTAATATTCGCTCATTATGTCGGGTTTGATCAAATTCGAATAATAATAATAATATTTATTTTGAATTCGATCTGATTATATATATATTATATTTAATTATATTTTTTATTTTTATTTTTATTTAATTTATATATTTTTTAATTTATAATTATTATTATGTGAAATATAAATTATATTGTATAGATATTTAAAAAATATATATATAAATAATTATAAATTTTTTAAATAAAAAATAAAAAAATAAAATTAATATATAAACGGATATTATCTAATTAGATTCTCGTTACCCATTTTATCTCGACTCAAAACAAAATAAGTGATTGAATGAATATTTTTATTTTTAAACAAATCGAGTTTGAATTTTACAGAACACACTCTAATTTCGATTCATTGTGATTCTGATCTATAATAACAACTATTTTTTTGGATAAAAAAAAAAACCTGAGTCTTACTAAATTAATGCTTGGTGATGTCAACATATAATTAACTATGGCCATTAATTAACACTTGAATAAAGGAGCTTTGTATTTCTAATTATGCCAAACCATACTCTTATTACAGTGAATATCCCAAATTATCAAAACTCAATATGTCATTGATCCCTTCAGATAAGGTATCCAGAATTTTTTTAATTTTTTTTAAATATTCTTAGTATGTAAGGAATTTGTTTTTATATATATAGGAAGCATGAAATCTTCACTTGTGCTTTTAAAAAAATACACCTTTAATGTAAGAATATTCAGTAAAAAAAAAAAAAAAAGTATCACAAAATTATTAATCAAAGAAAAGAGAAAACCAAGTAGATAGGTTTAAGGTTTTCTTAATCAAAAGAAGTCTAAATAAATTTTGATTGATTTAATCTTCCTTTGGAAATATCAAAATTTATAATCATTTAATTCAACTGATTTTATTACCACTATAATGGTGCCGCTAAAATATTTCTCTGTCTATATAAAATTATATAACCAATGTCATGAAATTGCATCAATATATGTGTTACGCCCCAAATCCGAATACATGCAATTAAGTATAAGATTTCAAAATCTGCAGTAAATTTAACCATCCACTAAATAATAAAACTATAATATCACAGTTATATTTATCACTATGACCTACCTGTTAAACAAATCAGGTATAAACATTAAATTATTTTCACTCGTACTATCATCATTCAATCATATTATCTATACTTAATCATCAAATTGTTATTATTATCAAGAAGGTTCTTACTTAACAGCTCATCAATCTAATAAGAAAATTTAGCTATCATCCGACTAAAACAACTTAAATTTTTAAGAAATAAAATAAAGACAACAAATTTAGTAGAAAATAATTATACCGAATCCTAAATTAATTATAATAAATATAAAATTAAATATATAACTGAATATAATAAAATTTCTATTTTAAAGATAAAGGTAAGCGTCTCAACAAAGTGGATAATACCAACCAATATATAATCTGGTGCAACTTAATTATTCTATTATAAAGAATATTCATGCAATAAGCCAAATAATCAAATAAGAATTAAAATTAGTTCATAAAAATCACGTTAAACCTCAATTTAGGGAGCCAATCCCCATAAATAATTCTTTGATTTCAAATACTGTCTCTTAGATCCAATCCATAAGATTTTACTGTCATAACCGAAACCAAGCAGCGCTAATCCAACTGGCAAGCAGTATCGAGCGATGAGCAAACCTGCCGTCACACTAGTTATAACTCATCATATCATGCTCATCAATCATTAATCATATTCAAATCCTAAGTGATCATGTATCATCCCACTCCCATCCGACAACCATAAATAATATGTAGTACAAATTATAATGAAACACAAATGCTCAAATAATGTACATGATGTATGAAAAATGAAAAATATATTAGAAAGTATCACTTACCATACAACAACGATCAACTTGCTCTAAATAGTCTACCAAAATTTCGGCAAAATTTTCCCTAAAAGTAAAACATATTCTCAAGTTGAAACAAAAAAACAAATACTTCTAAATAATCCACATCAACCAATGACAACTCAATGACCCCTCTTAAATCTCTAGCATCAATATAAATTACAATCAATTCTAATATAAAATATTAGATCTCATCCGAAAGCTGTCTACATATCATCTTTGTCACGATCCGACCCTATTGGACACGTGACCGACACTAGGGAATGAGAAAACATAAAACTTTCGGAACCCATAATAAACCTGACTTACTCTGTGCTCACTCTAATGATACTCTCCACGCTTCCTCTGCGCTCTCCGATTTATTCCTTAAGTATTATACTAAACCATTCAATTCATGTCTCCAAAAATCCACTAATATATAATTATCTTTCATCCATTTCCATAATTATATTGTTCTTTGTGTCGACTTGTTTAATCATTAACCTAAATATCTCCTCAAATCTAAATTTTGAAACTCCAATTAATATCACCTATTCAGTGATATCTTTACCTCTTATCAAATTTCATTAATGGTATAACCATATAATCTCATGTGACAAGTTGACCATGTATAATCCTAAATAATTTTTTTAAATTTAAATATCCAAAATTCCAAATAATATCACCCTTATTTCGTTGTTGCTCCATCTTAAAATCTATATTCACTATCTTGTCACATACCGAGCTTATTTTATAAATTTCACTATTTCTTTTATATGATGATGCTTAAACTTACAAAAATTTATAAAACTCTATGAATTAAGACCTTTATGAAAGTCATCTTTTTCCAAAATAAGGAAAAGTCCAATAATACCCTTATCATATTAATATCTCACTTTATGCTTATATCTTTTTATAACTAGACATATTACTGGATAATCCACTCCATCCATCATAATGAGAAATCACCTTATAATAACATCCATATTAAAACAACCATATTCCCGTCGACATCTACTGATGACGCATAATTTAGAGGATAAAGATACTTAATAAGACGAGATGGAATCCTATGCTACATATACTATAAAAACTCAGTCCATCTAAGACTTTCATAACTTAGAACGTACCACAAGTAGCAAATTTAATTATCTAAATCATCTCAAAAATAATTTATTTAATCTTTGTCAATAAATTTATTTAATCGTAAATTTAATTATCTCCATCATCTCAAAAATAATTTCAATAATTTATTCTGCTACTATTTCCCAATAGTAATACCCAATTAATTCAATTATCTAAATCTCCAATTAAATTATTCCACTAGTTAAAATCATTATTCACTAAGCTCCAATAAATAATCACACTAAAATTAATATTTTCACATCTAATTACCTTAAATATTTTTAAATGATACCAAAATTAAAAATCAAATATTTAAATCAAAATTTTCTTTACTTTATATTAATAAAATAATATAAAATAAAAAAAACATTTCTATAATCATTAAATATTCTTAAAATATTATTATTCCTCGAAAAAAAATATAGTTTTAAAATAATTTAAAAATCTAGGTGTTACAATCTTAAATAACTTTCTAGATTTAAATATTTTATAAAAGAATAATAAAGTTCACCTAGCTCTTAACAATAACTATAATTCAATTGCCCGTTGGACCTCTAGAACAACCATTAACTTAATTATTCCAATCAAACACAACTCATTCCTTAATTATTATTTAATCCTTTTACAATTAATTACATGTATTTCTATATAAATCAATTTCATTTAACTTAATATAATGTAACAAAATATACGAATAGGAAGCCAAAATATTTTTAGTTTATTTATTATAAAATCAACTTGTTCAAAACAATTCTACAGAAGTTCTTAATAATAACGATTTAACTATTTTAATATAATTTATATACATAATTACTGAAATTATATATAAAAATATTCATAAACCATCAAACAAGCATACAATTTGTTTCAAATAATTTAGTTAATCAACCTACAATATTTTTCATATTCAGCTTCATAAATTTTCAATATTTAAAAAACAGATATCCCACAACACAGGTCTAAGAACTTAATTTCAATGAGCTACTTCAATCAGCTTCAGAACGTTCATCAAATAGTTATAAAATCAATTCGAGCAAAAATAATTTCAATTCTAAAAAATTAATTTAAATTTCAAACGTTCATCCGATTATATATCTATAAAATCTAATTAATTACTTTAATTCGTTATAACATACAAACATTAAATTATTTCTCATAATTTCATCTTGAATTCAATCAAATATAAGCAATGTATAAATTTTTCGGTATTTAATTACCAAAATTAATTCGAATAGGAGAGCATTCTAGGCTTACTGGAGACAAACCCTCGCGAACTAACTTACTGGAGACAAACCCTCGCGAACTAACTTCAGAATTGCGACGTACACGAGGAACGCAAGCTACTGAAGCTTCTGGATCACTGGCGGCGCGCGGAGGTTGACTTTACATCATTCGACAGATCGTAAGCCGGAGACTTCAATGGTGGCGGCGGTGCTGCTCGACTTTCCCTAGTTTTGCGGAAAAATGCCTCCAAATGGAGAAAAAGGCCGAAGCTTCTTCTTCTGATATTGTCGTCGTTTGTCCTCTCCGGCTTCTGAAATTGGTGTCTAAAGAAACCCCGTAAGGAGAGCTTTCTAAAGATACCAAAAACGTAAAAAATGGTGGCCGAAATCGTTGGAAATCGGCGTCGAAAAATCCACGATGGCGAAGAGCTTTGGAGTGCGCGTCTGGCATTGTTGGCCACTGGTTCTCGCCGATTTCTCTTCTTCGCAGGTTGTCGGTGGCTTCTGGTGCCGTTGGTGGTGGCTGTGCAGCTCACCGCCGGGCAGATGGTGGCCTGATCCGCCACCGACCTCTCTCCCTCTCTCCTTTCAAATTTTCCGATTTCCTTTCAACCAAGAAATGACAACCTCTGATTGGCCAATCAGAGCTGTCAACGTAACTTATTATTTTATTTTATTATTAAATTAAAATTATTTATTTTATATATATATATATATATATTCAGTTACATAGCCAAAAAAATGTGATGGTGGCCTAGTTGTAATTACTTGGTTCACTCTCTCACCCATTTCCGGGGTCGATTCTCTGCAAATACATGTATTAATTTTCTTCTTTTTCTCTTCTTTCCCTTTTCCTTCTTTCATTATTTTTCTTTTAATTAATAATAATAATAACAATAACTTAACATAGTTTTTTTCTTAAAAATAACAAAAAAAAAAAATTTACTATTTTATAACAATATCTATTATTATTACCAATTTATACCAATAGTGCATCTGATACCTGCGCTGTCTGACACAGCGCATCCAATGCCTGCGTTGTCTGACTCAGCACATCCAATACATACGTTGTCTGACACAACGCATTCAAGACCTGAGCTATCTGACGCAGCACTGAGTTATATTTTAATTTTTTTTATTTTTTTAATTTTTTATTAAATTAATTTAAAAATAAAGGTCTCCAATTTTTTAAAATGCTTCACATTTAATTAAAATATTTTAAATATTAACTTAAAATGTTACGCAAAACGATATTAATAAAATGAAAATAACTTTTTAATATTTTTAAGTTAATATTAAAAAGTTTAAACAACAATCAATCACAAAATAGAAAAAAAAATAATAACTTACTCATTGTGCGGTTAAACGAAAAATATTTGGGAAGTTGAAAAATTAAAAAGTTTAAATCTAACAAAATATTATTATAAATAATTAATTTACAAATTGATAAAAAAAATAACACTAACAAATTTAATATTATGTGTGTAAATTATTAATTTTAACTAAACTTTCTAAAATAAATAATTTAACAATAAAAATATATTACATAAAAAATATTTATTTTTAAAATTTAATTATTTAATTAAATAAATTTAATACTATCATGATTTTAATAAAAATACTATTAACTAGTTTTAGGTATTAATTTAAAAAAAAAATTATTTATGGTTATTGTGCTAATTGGAACAAAAAAATTGGAAGCTTGTACTTTTAAATTAATTTAATAAAAAATTAAAAAAATATTAATTTTAAAAAAATAAAATAAAAATAAAAATATAGCATAGTTAATTAAAATACAGGCTTTCAATTTTTTAAAATGCTTCACATTTAATTAAAATATTCTAAATATTAACTTAAAATATTACGCAAAATAATATTAATAAAATGAGAACAACTTTTTAACATTTCTAAATTAATATTAAAAAGTTTAAATAACAATCAATAATAAAATATAATAAAAATGATGTAGAAAAAAAATAATAACTTACTGATTGTGCGGTTAAATGAAAAATATTTCGGGAGTTGAAAAATTAAAGAGTCTAAATCTAACCAAATATTATTATAAATAATTAATTTATAAATTGATAAAAAAATAACAACACTAACAAATTTAATATTATGTGTGTAAATTATTAATTTTAACTAAATTTTCTAAAATAAATAATTTAAAAATAAAAATATAATACATAAAAAATATTTATTTTTAAAATTTAATTATTTAATTAAATAAATTTAATACTATCATGATTTTAATAAAAATAATATTAACTAGTTTTAGCTATTAATTTTAAAAAAAATTACTTACAGATATTGTGCTAACTGGAATAAAAAAATTGAAGTTCTACACTTTTAAATTAATTTAATAAAAAATTAAAAAAATATTAATTTAAAAAAAATAAAATAAAAAATAAAAAATATAGCGCAGTTCTTAGATGCGCTGCATCAGAAATTCGGGTCTTGAATGTATTGTGTCAGATAGTATGGGTCCAGCGTTAGGCAGCGTGAATATCAGATGCGCTATTGGTATAAATAGATAATAATAATAAATTTTATTATAAGATGATAATTTTTTTTTTTTTTTTTTTGTTATTTTTAAGAAAAAAGCTCAAGATTTTGAAAGCAAACACATTTTTGGTTCATTTATTGATGCACGAACGCATCATCAAATGCAGAAAATAGGCAAGTCAACCATTTTGTTTTTTCAAGGTAATGCTAAAGACATAGGGAGGTAGTTTCTGGATTACATTGGGAATAGGGTAGCTCAAAATTGGAGTCCTCTCCATATATTTATGTAAAAAATGAAATTTTTTATAAAAATTGATAATATTTTATAAATTTTTTTATTAATAAAATAATATATTATAAAATATAAAATTTTATAAATAAATATAAAATTTTATAAATTAATAATATTTTATAAAATGATTTATTTATAAAATAATATACTACATATCTTAATATTTTTATAAAAATTAATAATATTTTATAAATCTTTTTATTAATAAAATAATATATTATAAAATATAATATTTTGAAAAAAGTGAAATTTTTTATAAAAATTAATAATATTTTATAAATCTTTTTATCAATAAAATAATATACTACAAAACTTAATATTTTATAAAAAAAAATAAAAATTTTTGTAAAAATTGATAATATTTTATAAATCTTTACATTAATAAAAAAAATACACTACATAACTTAATATTTTACAAAAAAGTGAAAAAATTTATAAAAATAGATGATATTTTTATAAAATCTTTCATTTATAAAATTAAAATACTACAAACACATATATTTTAAAAATTAGTGAAAAATTTAAAAAATTTTAATAATATTATATGAATGATTTCATTTTGTAAATAATATAATATAAATCATAATATTGAGATTTATGTTTAAAACGTGAGAAATATGAGAGATATTAATATGATTTATAAAATATTATATAATAAATAATATTGAAAAATATAAGAGATTTTTTTTTTTTTTCATATAAAAAATTTTCATACAATTATATTAACATAAATCATTTAAAAATCTCTTATAAAGTAATAAAACATAAATCTTACAACTATTAATTACTTTAAAATAATTTTTTAAGTAATAAAAAATTATAGTAAATAAATAATATGATTTTATCTTTTTACAAAATCATTATAATAATGTAAATTTAATTTAAATTCTCTTATATTTAATAAACATTATTTTTTTATAAAATCTGACATAAAATTATAAAATATAAATATTTTGCATATTATTAATTTTATAAAATCCTAAATTAATAAAAAAATAATTTTGAAAAAAATATTTTTGAAAAATGATAAATAATAAACAACAATTATTTTGTATATAAGTAATAAATTTAAAAAAAGTGTGATATTTTATAATTTTTTTAATTTATAGAATAATACACTACAAATCTTAATATTTAATAAAAAAATTGAAAAATTTTATAACAATGGTTAATAATTTATAAATCATATTATTTACAAAATAATACACTATAAACTCTAATATTATATACAAAAAAAGTGATAAATTTTGTAAAAATTGATCATATTTTATAAATCATGCAATTTATAAAATTTTACACTATAAACTCCACTATTTTGTAAAAAATTTGAAATTTTTTGTAAAAATAACTTATATTTTGTAAATCGTACAATTTACAAAATTTTATATTATAAATCTCAATATTTTTTAAAAAAGTATAAAATTTTATAAAAATGGGTGATATTTTGAAAATAATAATAATTTACAAAATATTATACTACAAATTTCAATATTTTGTAAAAAATTATAAAATTTTATAAAAATAATTGATATTTTGTAAATCGTACAATTTATAAAATTGTACACTATAAATTATAATATTTTATAAAAAAGTGTAAAATTTTATAAAAATTATTTATATTTTGTAAATTGTATAATTTATGAAATTTTACACTAAAAATCATAATATTTTATAAAAAAATGTAAAATTTTATAAAAATTATTTATATTTTGTAAATTGTATAATTTATAAAATTTTACACTAAAAATCATAATATTTTGTAAAAAAAATGAAAAATTTTATAAAAATGTCCTATATTTTATAAATCGCACAATTTACAAAATTTTTCACTATAAATCTTAATATTTATAAAAAAGTGCAAAATTTTGTAAAAATAACTTATATTTTGTAAATCATATAAACTATAAAATATTACACTATAAATCTCAATATTTTGTAAAAAAGTACAAAATTTTGTAAAAATGATTTATATTTATAAATCGTACAATTTACAAAATATTACATAATAAATCTCAATTTTTTGTAAAAAAAATGTAAAATTTTATAAAAATAACTTATATTTTGTAAATTGTACGATTTATAAAATATTACACTATAAATCCTAATATTTTATAAAAAAGTATAAAATTTTGTAAAAATTACTTATATTTTATAAATTGTACGATTTACAAAATATTATACTACAAAACTCAATATTTTATAAAAAAAAATTTAAAATTTTGTAAAAATGACTTATATTTTATAAATTATACGATTTACAAAATATTACACTACAAATCCTAATATTTTATAAAAAAAGGCTAAATTTTGTAAAAATAACTTATATTTTGTAAATTATACGATTTACAAAATATTACATTATAAGCTCCAATATTTTATAAAAAAGTACAAAATGTTGTAAAAATGACTTATATTTTATAAATTTTACGATTTATAAAATATTAAATTACATACCCTAATATTTTATAAAAAAATTTAAAATTTTATAAAAATTACTTATATTTTGTAAATTGGTTAATTTATTATTTTTAATTTCCTTAAAGTTTTTTTTACTCCTTTTATATTATTACCATTTTTTAATTATTAAAAATATTTCAAATTTTTGTTTCACATTATAATTTGGGAAAAAATATTTTAAATTACAATTTTGTGTTTAATTTTTTTTCTTATTATTACTAATTTTTAAATTTCCTGCAAAATATTTTTTTATATTATTACTACTTTTTAAATTAAAAAAATATATTACATTATTATTTCAACTTATAATTTAAAAAAAGTTTCATGTTTTCATATTATTACTAATTTTTTTCCTTCATATAATAATTATTACTAAATTGGTTAATTTATTATTTTTTAATTTCCTTAAAGTCTTTTTTTTTTATTTCCTTTATATTATTACTAATTTTTTTAATTAATACAAAATATTTTAAGTTATTTTTTCATATTATAATTTAAAAAAAATATTTCAAATTATAATTTCAGATTTAATTTTTTTTTTCATATGTTCATATTATTACTAATTCTTTAATTTGATGAAAATTATTTTTTTATATATTATTACTACTTTTTAGATTAATAAAAAATATTCTAAATTGTTATTTTAATTTTCAATTTTAGAAAAAATATTTTAAATTAAAATTTGAGGAGAAAATATTTTATTTTAATTTTTCATATCATTACTAATTTAATTCTTTCATACATTAATTATTATTTTATTAAAAATATTTTAAAATGCTCAACATATTGTTTACTATTTTTTAGGCGAAAAACTATAAAATCATGGGCGGAAAGCTTTGTAAATATAGATAATCGGTTTTGATAAATATAAATTTTATTGTTAAAATAAATTATTATTTAAAAATTAAGTAAATAATTATTTGAAGTAACCGTAGAAAACGCCACTTTTTCAGTTGAGAGTTTTGGTGTATGTCAGCAAATCATTACCTAAATATATAAATATATATATATTTAGTATCCTTGGAGTAAATTAGAATTACTTTACTGAAACATATTTATTATCATAAAAATATAAATTTCAGTCAAAAGTAATGCAAATAAAATATAAAAACTATCTCAACATGTGAGCATATCTAACTTTATTTTTTTTTTTTATTTTTTTAACTTGTATCTACCTTTAAATATATATATATATATATACTTGCTATAAATTTGCATGATTAATTAAAAATATATATAGATTGTTGACTAAAGCTCATTTTGGAAGTTTACTTCAACTCTTGTCTCTAAAAGCAATCCTTCCCTTCTCTTTTTCCATACTCTTTTCAAACACAATATACACAAAATTACCTATTCTTTCTTTCTTTCTTGATTAATCTCTATAAACCCATATTTAATCTATAAATGTGAATTTCAATTAATTGACTCTTTCTTAAACTTGCAAAAAATTAAGATGTTCTTCTCTAGACTAGTTTTTGCTTCTCTCACTGTCTTTTGCCTCACAGCTTTTGCATTTGTAGCTGCTCAATTACCAAATGATGAAGGTATGAATATCATATGATATGGTCTAATTAAGAACCTTTAGCTATATATTTATATTTGGAGATGAAATCATACAAATTAATATTTCTTCTTCTTCTTGCTGGATTTATTTGCTTATATTTTTAATTAATTTTTTTTGCAGTGGAAGCTTTACGTGACATAGCCAAGACATTGGAGAAAAGAGATTGGAATTTTAATGTTGATCCATGCTCCGGCGAATCAGATTGGACGGATCCAAATCCAGTTAAGGGACAAGAAAATGCTGTTACCTGTAACTGTTCCTTCTCCAATGGCACCATTTGCCATGTTGTTAGCATGTAAGAGTCTCTCTTTCTCTATACGTAACTGGTAAACAAGCGGAGTAGATAGAAAATGATTAATTATTATTATTATTATCTCAATTTATTTTTATAAATTTTAAATCGAAACACAAATTGAAATCTACATAAATAAATTCATGAAGGCATTTTATTTTGAGAAGTTAATCACTCTATATAGTATGCTTAATTACATTTTCATTTGCATGCATTTCACAAAAACAAAATTATATTTACATATATAAGTTTTTATATCGATAAATATATGTAAGATGTTTATTAATATTATGTGTGTTTTATGCGAGATGTTTATTGATATTTTGTGTATTTTAATTCATATAGTTTTAGTTATTTTTGATTTATATATTTTTTTTAAATTAAATGGTGTATTGAAAAGGGTATCGAAAGATGGTTAGGGATTGAAAATGACGAGGAAAGAAGATAAAAACAGTGAGAAAGAGAGAATTGTTGAAGTTAAAAAAAATAAAACTTTATTTGTTTTTAAGTTGGAAAATGATTATTTGATAATGTTTTAAGAATATATATTTTTTTCATATCAATTTTCTGATGACAAAAAAAAAAAAAAGATCAATCACCTCCAATTAAATTAAAAATAAAAAAAATTAATATTAATTTTATTAATAAAATTTGAATTTTAACGTCAGATTCACCTTGTTATTAAATAAAAATATTAATTAATTAAAAATAAAAATTAAATAATTATAAATTAAAATATTATATCATTAATAAAAGTTAGTCCAAAGTTTTAACTAAAAGTATAATTTAGCCGCCCATGTGTAAATAATAGTCCAAAATTTTTTTTTGGGCAACTTGTATTCATTTATGCATTTTTATAACCTCAAAAAAAATTATTGAGAACCCAGAATTGGGACTGCCAGCTGTGGAATTTTGTTCTTATATGAGCATTTGGATCAGATCCAGCTCAGTCAAACTATAATAATAATAATAATATATCTCAATGATTTAAACTTAAAATAGTTTTCTTTACCGTTTTAAATTCAAACTTATCCAATTGTCAAAGAAATATGAAGATTCAATATTTTAAAATCGGATAGGTTAAATAATTAATAAAAATAAAAAATTAAAAAATAAAAATTTTATCAGAGTCAAATTAATTAAATTAAAAAAAACAGATATATATATATATATATTTATATAATTTGTAATTTATTATATATATGATAAAAATAAATATTTTGTAATTATAGTTAAATTAAAAATTTATATAAATTTATATTTTTTATGGTGTCAATCTAATTATATTAAATTAAAAGTTATTTATATAATAAGTTATGAGTATTCATTTACTCAAACATCTACACATGCAATAAGGTAATATATAATAGGGTCATAATTTTAATATTGGGTAAAATTAAAACGAAACTATTAATATTCTTTTAATTTTTTTAAATCAAAACGACGTCGTTTTAATAAAAAAAAAAATTTAAATTGAAAAAATCAATTTAATTTGATCGATTTGCCAATTTTTAATTTAATTTTTTAAAAACGAATAAAAAAGACTGACTGATCCGATCCTCTATTCAACTTTTAATTTTTTTTAATTTGACCGATCGATTTAATATGATATTAATAACCATGTGAAGGTTTATGAATTTCAACTTTATAAGTCAACTTTATTATATTGGGTGATGTACCAGTTACTGAAGGGAAAAACTTCTTTCATTATATAATTTATAAAATATTTAGAATTTAAGTGCGTAAAATCTCTCCATGGAAATAAAAATGAATTAAGGAAAGATATATAAGTGAGAAAAATTTATAAATTTATTTATTTAAAGTTTTAAGTTAAATGTAGTGTTAAATTTATAAGTATGTTATTCATCTATCTCTGTTTTCATTAATAGAAAAATTAAATGTTATTATACAAATTAATTCTTAATTAAGTTTAACTTTTGTTTGAATTAGGATGTGTTGGAATTATTTTCAGGTTTTGCACTAAATTTATGGAATTTTATTTTAGACTTTTATCCCGAAATTGTATTGATGCGCAGAATTCTGAAGGCCCAAAATCTCCAAGGCACTCTTCCAGCAGACTTGAGTAGGTTCCCCTACCTCCAAGAAATGTAAGTGATTTACCCAAATTATCAAATTTATACTAAAATTTTAAACTATAATATAATAAAATTTATGATATATTTAGTAAATCGTAATGAAATATAATATATATTAATAATTTTATTTTTAATTTATTTTTCGATAAATTTAACTCTGAATGAGTATCGAATTTAAAATCTATTAACTCTGAAAATGATTTAAGTATTATTAAATTAAAATCTCATTTATAGTTACATATTTAATAATATATAATTTCATATAATGTAATTAAAATAAACAGAATAATTAAAAGAAATTAATCACTTCTCGGATAAATTAAATTAAAATTTTTATTTATTTGTTTTGGTTTAGTGTAAAATTGGTTATTATAAAAGTAAGTGTATTTCTAATGCAATATATTTCGATTACATTGCATTATGATTCAAAACGACTTTCCAAACGGATCTCTGTTCTGCTTGTGCAGTGATTTCACTCGTAACTACCTTAACGGTACAATCCCTCCAGAATGGAGTTCCATGCAACTGGTCAATATGTAAGCTTTCTTTCACTATCTTATTCTTCATTTTCACACTTATTATTAACATCATATATGTAAATTATGTAGGGTAATTGCATTTATATTGATTCTTTTTTTTTGTTCCTTTTTCTTTTTGATGAAACTGAAAATGGGTAAATGGTTGCAGCTCTCTTCTGGGAAATCGATTAACAGGTCCAATCCCCAAAGAATTTGGAAACATCAGTACGCTTGCAAATTTGTAAGTTCTTTCTAGCTTCTCTATTTTCTTTTTCACATTTTTGTCATAATTTTAAGTTAAGTTTATTGCAAAATGCAGAATTGTGGAGTCCAATCAACTTTCAGGAGAATTGCCTCGAGAGCTTGGAAATTTAAGCCGTATAGAAAGAATGTAATACCCTTTTAAATTTTTATAATTTTATTTTATTTTTAATAACATGAGATTACTTTTATTGGGTTTTAATCAATTTTTTTTAATGAACATATTCGGATAGAAAAATCGTTTGGCTTTTACTTTTGTCTCTTTGATATTGTTTTAGGCTGCTTACCTCCAATAATTTTACTGGGAAGTTGCCTTCTACATTTGCAAAGCTCACCACATTGCAAGACTTGTAAGCTTTTGATGTATCAGTGTATAAATATCAGAAATTTAATCCAAATTTTCTAATTAAAATACTAAGATATTCACGTTTGTGACATTTTTGCAGTCGAATTGGAGATAACCAGTTGACAGGCCAGATACCTGATTTTATTCAGAAGTGGACTAATTTAGAAAAACTGTAAGTTCATTTTTTTTTAACATTTTAGTGTTTGAAAGACTATAATGTGTTTGATTATTTGTCTGAACCAAAATTTGGTAATGGCAGAGTGATTCAAGGCAGTGGTTTAAGCGGGCCAATTCCATCTGGCATCGGTCTTTTGGGAAGTATAACTGACTTGTGAGTGAAACCTTCATATTTAATCACTTAGTGTCAATGTGATGGTATCTTTAGTTCTTAATTATGCATATAATTGGCCTGCAGGAGAATTAGTGACTTGAGTAATAGAATTGAAACCCAATTTCCACCATTGAGTAATTTGAAAAACTTGAAGACACTGTGAGTTTGGATGCCTCTCTTATCAAGCAATTCTTGTTTTGTATTTCAGTCTCGTAATATCTGTATGTATTTTTGCATTTGTAGGATATTGAGGAGATGCAATGTTGTCGGACAATTTCCTGATTTTCTTGGAGGAATGACCAAATTGAAAAACTTGTTAGTAAATATTGAGCTTCTATTTTTCTCACTTCAAATTCAAACCTGTAATATTTCCTTCTCAAAATTACTATTCAAAATGCTCGACTTTTTAAATTTTGCATGATATATATTGCACTACTTGGTCATTTTTTCCTTTTAACACCGAAATAGTTTCCCTAATCACCTAATAATTTTTATTATTTCTCTTGCAGAGACCTCAGCTTTAACAAGCTAACAGGAGACATTCCAAGTAGCTTTTCTGGTGCAGCAAAAACAGATTACATGTAAACACATGATTTTAAACTAGTTTGTTCTTTTGTTTGTCTTGAAATGCATAGATTATTTCAATTGGAATATGTAGCACATTTTTATATAATTGATCATCATTTTCTTTTGGCAAATATGTTGAAGCCACAGAGAACAAAACACGTATTAAATGATCTCATTATCTGTTTTCAGATACTTAACTGGGAATATGCTGACTGGAGTAGTGCCTGACTGGATACTTCAAAAAGGAGAGAACGTGTGAGTTTCTCTTCCTCAGTTATCCTTTATCATTATCTGTGCAGTTCTATAAATATGGTTTCCACTTCCCAATTCTACCAATTAAAAAAAAAAAAACTATATGGTGTCTCCATGTTTACCATTTGATTTTTGTGGAGTTCTTGGATAATAACTTAATGATCCATTTGGATAGCTAGTCATTTGAAATGACTGAGCATTTAGAATTTGACACATTGCCTCTTTTTATGATTTATACAAATCTACAATCATTTAAATGACCAGCTGTCAAATCGAACTCTATGCCTTTTGTTCCCTTTTCATTTGGCATTCTCTATGTATCCTATTGATGTTAATGGCTATTGTCAATACAATGCATCCAAATATAAGGAGGAATTTGTATAGATGATACTATGAGATGAAAATTTCATAATCTCCAGTTATCAAAATATTGTGATTTAATCATGTTTTTGTCTTTTTCCAAACATTATTAGGATAAGGCAGGATCAAACTTCATGTGACAACAGTTGAGAATTAATGAGCTTTGCTCGTTTTATTGACATGTTTGGCCTGCAGTATAAATATGAATAAAGCAACAAGTTCAGTGTATTGGGATTATAAATTCAAAGGTAGCCTAAAACTAGATTTTGTACCCATCAGCAAATCCTGAAAACTGCTGAAGGGTTGAACAATATGAGATAAACTTACTGTTTGTTAGTTTGCTTGTCGAAAATTTTGTGAACTAATATTTCTAATAGAACAATTTTATGCTTGTATTATAAACGATTTTATGCTCACTAAACAAAGCAATTGTGCAGCGATCTTTCCTATAATAATTTCACAATTCAAAGCTCATGTCAACAAAGGACTGTGTAAGAACTCACATGGCTTTCTCTCACTGTTTCATTCCTGGCCTCAGGCTATGTTTGCATACTAGCTAAATATTTTAATTCTATTGCTTTCCACAGAAACTTATTTGGAAGCTCCTCGATGAACAATGTCTCGTAAGTCTTTTATTGTTACTTTTTTTTTTTTTTATAATGCTTTTCATTTTTAACTCATATGCTTATGTATTTTCTAGCAATGTGTTTGATTATTATTGATTTTGTTTAATCTTTTCATCTAACTTGCTCTCAACTATGATACCAACCTGTTTGATAACTGATTTTGCAGTGCAACTGTTTCGTGCTTAAGAAGCAACCATTGTCCCAAAAGTAAGTCCAATTAATGAGTTGGATGTAGAAAAACTTCTGTTTCTTATAACCTTTAATGTTAAAAACTAGCCTCCTTTATTCCAAAATCCAAAGAGCTAACTCTAAAAGGATTTTGGTGATTCTCATTCTTTAACACAACAACTTGAAACTTCTAAGATGAATGCTTATTATTTCATAAATAATCTCATGGTATGTTTCTACCTTTTACTTCTTAATATGCCAATCAGTTTAGCAAGCACAGAGCCGATAAATTTTATTGGGACTTTGTTCTTGGCATCATAATAGTCCAATAAATTAAAGTTTTACAAATGTACTCATTGATGGCTAATCCATTATGCTCTGGAGCTAGATTTCTATTCCTTCCATATAAATTGTGGAGGGAAGGAAGCTGTTATCAATGGGAAGACGTATGAAGATGATACAGATTCAGGTGCACCTTCAAGATTCTACCAGAGTAGAACTAACTGGGCATTTAGCAGCACTGGAAACTTCATGGATGATGACCACCCAACAGATTCCTTCACCTGGACAAATACAGCTACACTCTCAGCAGGCACTTCCGCATTATATACAGATGCCCGCCTTTCTCCAATATCTCTGACTTATTATGGTTTCTGCATGGGAAATGGGAACTACACAGTCAGTCTTCACTTTGCAGAGATAATGTTTACTGATGATAACACATATAACAGCCTTGGTAGGCGCATTTTTGATATTTATATTCAGGTAACTAATCACATTATAATTTTTCATCCAATATCTGAATTTCCAATGAAAATTTTCACAATTCATCATTTCATTTTGAATTTGAGCCCTTTTAATTTTGTTGTCTATAATACAGGGAAAGCTTGTGCAGAAGGATTTTAACCTTGGGGATGAAGCAGGTGGGGCTGGTAAGGCAGTTATCAAAATTTTTACAGCCATTGTGACAAATCATACATTTGAGATACGCTTTTATTGGAATGGAAAAGGGACAACTGGTATCCCTTCTAGAGGAGTGTATGGTCCTCTCATATCTGCCATTTCTGTTAATCCTGGTAAGTTGAACACTTTTTTTTTATCTTCCATTGCACAATGTTTTATTTGGAGCAAAGCTTCTCAAGATTCATTATACAAGGGAACTCTTTAGAAAATTCCTTTTCTATTTTTATTATTGCTCACAAATTTGGCAAGCAATTTTGCTTGAATATGGAATGCAAGCTTTCATGTTATATCACAGGTTACTGTTATCTTCTTAACAAGTAGTCAATACTAAACCGAAATGGAATTAGAAAGAGTGTTCTTTGTCAACATTTAACTGCTCAAACCCACATAAATAAGGAAAATTAATTGTTCATTTTTTTTTTATTTTTTATGATATTACCTATATCTATTGGATTGCTATGCATGGTATATTTTCCAATAAATTGCCTAAACAATTATGTTACCTCATTTGCCTATCATTTTCACATTCTTTCTTCATGCAGATTTTGTACCTCCTTCAGAAAATGGCAGTAGTATGTCTGCAGGCACTGTGGTTGGAATTGTGGTTGCTATAGTAGCTATCATCTTTGTGGTTCTGGTGGTCCTCTGGTGGAAAGGTTGTCTAACAAGTAAAGATACGATGGAACAAGGTATTTGTTGTTCAATTTTAACCTATTTATTTGTGATTGTGTTGCTATTTATGTGGATTCCTTCTATATTAAGGGAATAATTTTACTACGAAATTAGTTACACTATAATAATTTTGTTTGGATTGGAGTCAGAGTTGTTGAGCTTTAAAGCATAGAAAATAAGTATAATTTCTTTGAAAATGCAAAAGCTTTTCCAATTCTTCATGGCACAGTTCTGAGACAAATTTGCTTTCTCAACAGACCTAAAGGGCCTAGACTTACAAACAGGTGCATTTACATTGAAGCAAATTAAAGCTGCTACAAATAACTTTGATCCTGCTAATAAAATTGGAGAAGGTGGTTTTGGTCTTGTTTTCAAGGTATCCAACATAATGCTACTTTTTCGTTAATGCAGGGCCTTATTTTGCTTTAACATTATGAAGTAAAAAGTTGAAAATATGTCCTTAATGCAGGGTCTTCTTTCAGACGGCACCATAATCGCTGTCAAGCAGCTTTCCTCCAAATCTAAGCAAGGAAACCGTGAATTTGTGAATGAGATTGGAATGATTTCTGCTCTGCAACACCCTCATCTTGTAAAGCTCTATGGATGCTGTATTGAAGGAAATCAATTGTTGTTGGTTTATGAATATATGGAAAATAATAGCCTTGCTCGTGCCTTGTTTGGTAAATCTAACAAACATAACTAAACTACTTTCAGTACCTACTAGACAGGCAGTTTCTGTTATGCATGCTTGCCTGGAAAATTAGGTATGAATATCAGTATTTTAGGCTTACTGTTGATATGGTCACTTTAAAGGTCCTGAAGAACACCAATTGAATTTGGATTGGCCCACAAGGCACAAGATTTGTGTTGGTATAGCAAGAGGTTTGGCTTTTCTCCATGAAGAATCAAGGTTGAAGATTGTGCACAGAGACATCAAGGCCACCAATGTACTGCTTGATAAGTATTTAAATCCTAAAATATCTGACTTTGGTCTGGCCAAGCTTGATGAGGAAGAAAATACCCACATAAGCACCCGAGTTGCCGGAACTTTGTAAGTTTGTGACTTTGTATTCTAATATCTTGCAATATTTTCTCCCTCTTTCAAGAATTTCATACAAGTGATAAAAAAAAAAAAAATAAAAGAACAAAGAAAAAAAATATATTAACTATCTATAACTAAATATAGAGAATTTTAAACATTGTTTACTAGAATCTATTACCCACTTCAGCTTGAACAGATAAATACTATTGTTTAGGCACACTTAGATGAATACATCTCAATATTTTACATGAAGATTATTACCTCTTGTTGTTACCAGTAATATAAATTCTTAATACAAAAATATTGTTGATTTTGCAGTGGTTATATGGCACCTGAATATGCAATGCGGGGTTATTTAACTGATAAAGCAGATGTATATAGTTTTGGAATTGTTGCCTTAGAAATTGTTAGCGGGAGATGCAACACAAGTAATCGATCGAAAATGAAGCAGGAGTGCTTTTATCTTCTTGATTGGGTAAATGTTAAATCTCTTCTTGTTTTTATTATTAGTAGTAGTAGTAGTAGTAGTATTATATGAATTAAAAAACAAAAAACACTGTTCTTGTCATATAATTGGTCTATATGCAGAAGGGTATTACTAGGATTGATACTCCTTGGTATAGGAAAATATTGTTGCTTTCTTGCACATTGTATAAATCTTTAAAAGGGAATGAAGATGTCAAATTTTAAATCCTTGACTTCCTATGCTACGATAAATGATCGACTACTAGGCTACCAGCCAGTGGAAAAATGTTGTTTTTGTTCAACCAAAGGATCATGAACAATATCTGACTTCATTTCTTTAAGTTAATTCATATGTTGGTCACTGGTTAGGATAAGAAGTTTATCTCAACTATAAATATATCATATTTGTAAAATTTTTTACAGGCATGTGTCTTGAAAGAGAGAGGGAATTTATTGGAGCTAGTAGATCCGAAACTAGGCAAGAACTGTAACAAAGAACAGGCGATGACAATGATCAATGTGGCTCTGCTATGCACTAATGTCTCTCCAGTAGTTAGGCCTGCAATGTCTTCAGTGGTGAGCATGCTCGAAGGCAAGGCGTCTGTTCAAGATTTGGCTTTGGATACAAGTGTTTCAAATGATGAGATGAGGATTAAAGCAATGAGGAAGCATTTTCAGGACAACATTGAATATAGTGCAACTGAAAGCCTGATCCAAAGTATGTCATCGGATGGACCTTGGACAGGTTCTTCCACATCTGCTAAGGATCTTTATCCAATTTCTTTGGGTTCTAATTATTGGGAGAGTAGGAATTAGATAAACAGTTAAATATCTAATTTGTAATAAAAAAAGCTTATAATTTTCAATTCCTTTTTATTTCATTGTGGGAATTCAATTGTGATTAAGGATTCATAGCACTCATGAGAAAATCTGGAAAAGTCCATTTTGAAGCCCTTGAACTTTTTGCAATTTTTCTATTGAGTCTCTCTATTCTTTTATTGTGTTTTATTATGCCTTTAAACATTTGTGTTCCTATTGTAAGGATACTTTTGATTGTTTCAAGAAATTACAAACTAATAACAAACTCTTTGTTTATAGTTGGAAAGATTTTATTATCTAAGGAGGGGATTATGTTCGTACATTCTTTTACTCTTTGTCGCGTGCATTAATTATGCAGAGGAAATAAAGGGAAATTAAACAAGAAAAATGAAGAGAAAGAAAAGAAAATAATTCTAATTGTTGTTTAGATTTCCTATTTACCCAAGGGAGAAAATTAAGGAAATTTACTTTTCTAATCTGTGTGAAAAAGAAATAATGAGAAGTAAATGAATGGTATATTTGTAACTTCAATTTTTTACACTTTTTGAGTCTCTAATTTTCCTACATTTCTCTTCAAAATGGTGAGAAATTTTTTTCCTAAATGAGGAAATATGACCTCCTCTTATTTCTTTTCTTTTATTTTCTTTTTTAGCTAACCAAACCAATGAAATTATAGCAATTTCCCTCGCTTTCTTTTCTTTTCTCTCCACTTCCATAAAACAAAAATAGCCTTAAATTTTACTCTTAACAGTGCCAGATTTTTATTTCTCGACTCCATAGCCATGGAAGCTTGCTTGTGGTTTTTGATTCAGAATGTAATGTCAATTAGTTTCTTTAATAAACAACTGCTTTTTCCTTAGCTTTCTAGGCATCCAAATAGGTTATCTTCACTGATTAGCTTTCATTTGATATTTACTATTTTTTTTTAATGTTTTTGTTTCATGGTGTATGTGTTTCCTTCCTCAATAATTTAGAATTCGTTGGTTCAAGGATGGAAAATCGGGTCCTTCACCATAAAGAAACACAAGTTGCATTTTACATCCACTACAATGGAATCAAAGAGGAGGTAATCATCACCCTGTCTTTTTTTAGCTATATTGTGCAGTTTCATCAGCCAAGACATGACCATAGTTTCGAAACTGCTGGTTTCATTTCCTAAATTAGGTGAATCGAAACAGTTTCAGTCCGGTTTATGAATTATCAATTTTGGGACTGTTCTTATTTCAATTTCAATTTAAGTTTTAGTTTGATATGATTTCTGTCACAGACTAACTTTAGACTATGACAGTCCTAGGGTACGGACAATGCTTAAGCCACCAATACCTCGAAGAACCCATATTTTTACTTTTACATTCATAACTTAACATGTGATACATTTTAGGTGATAATTTTTTTTTAAAATCATCATATTATCAAACACTCATGCAGAAAAACTGACAGAGTTTCCTTTATAATTCTGACTTAAGCTATCCGCAAAACATATAAAAATGTACTCCCAATATAATATACATCCCCTTATATCTTCCATTTATCAATTGCAACTCAAAATGCATTTCAATATTTCCATTCATATCATATTGCATATACATATCATCTCAAGATCATATATCATATATATGTACAATATATACATATCTATGTCATATCATTTTACCATTTGATCATTTTAACATTTGACTTAAGTCAATTCAAACCTCTATAGATTATATACCAAGGAACTCTATACACAGGAGTGACCTCTAATACGTACATCTGATCCAAGGCTGGAGATGGTATAGCCAATGGATGACTTCTTTACTTATGTCCTGAAAATATAGAACCACTAAAATGGTGAGTATAACTTTATACTCAGTGAGTCATAATATACATATGAATATGCAATAATATTCATGACAGTCATATTTATCCATTAATGATCTGTAGATAGAAATGCTAATGATAGCATGATGAAATACATAGTATGGATCATAATGCATATAATATAACAGGATGTCTGTAACATATCATATATCATACTGTAGCTTCCTTTCATCACATCTCCCCCAATCAACTATGGCATAGGGAATATTTTTACCCTCCCTAGCAGGGGGCCATAACATAAATCTGTGATCACAGCCGATGGTTTATTTTTACACCATCGAAGTAGTCCTGTTATTGCATATTATATGCAGATGTCACATATGGCATAAATATATCAAAATAAGTCTCAAATAGGACTTATATAATAATTTATATCAATAATAAACCCAAATAAAGGGTTTGGTTCATTTTCATATTTTGGCCCGCCGGAGCCCAGTTTGCACTGCCGCAACTAGCTCCCAAATTACGGGTCCGTTTTCATTTTTCAGGCACTTTCTGGTTTGTCTTGAATTCAATATATACATAGCAATTTCTAAATACCAATATTAAGTACATATATATAAAAGATGATTGGGCTTGGTTTCAGGTCAAAAAGCCTTTTAGATTATATTTTATAGCCAATCAAAGTTTGTGCTAAATTTAGGTATTTCGGTGGCTCCATTTTAGGTCAAATTGGCAAATTTGCCTAAATGTGGATCATTAATGGTTTTCAAGCAAATTAATCATTCCATATGCATAAATGCATGACTTATGAATGTTTATGCATCAAACATATATATAGACTCACCT
>CANXYC010649224.1:0-23869 GCA_948193065.1 Aleurites moluccanus | reverse complement strand
AAGTGTTAATTGTTTGTTTTGATTTTTGGGCATGGTCCTATTTTAGGGGAGATGCTGTCGAAATTTCCTCAGCATTTTTATAATTATTTAAGTTGTATTTGTTTGTTGCATGTCATATAGATAGTCTATAGGGTTCTACGTGGTACTGGTCACGTATGCATCACCTGTACCCTAGAACCGTCACGACTTCCGAGATAGGTCGTGACATAAATATATATATCTCAACAAAATTACATAGAGTCTTCTTGGAGGAATGAATCAAGAAGCTCTGTCTTCTGAATTATCTCCCTCTCGAGCTACACTACTACCTGAAATCCACAGTAGAGGAGTGAACTTTCAACTCAGCAAGATATAAACATGCATAGTCTAGATCAAGTCAAAAGAATATGAATATGAAAATATCATAAGGTTAAGCTTACAAGAATATAAGTACTCACAATCGAATAACACTGTCAAATCATATGATAGAACTGTAGATCGCATCAGTAGCCTTGCTACCTTATCGCAAACACATGCTTGGCCGGGCATATGCCTAAAGTTCATGGTCCTCTCTAGGTGGAACATTGATAAAAACTCTATCAGCTAGGTTTCCAAATTGCATAATGGACCAATGAATTTACTCTCATTGGAAAAAGCATTCTATACATAAACATATCATGGGTCATATAATTTGAATTCCACAAGAATCATATTGGTCGCAAGACCATCAATATATAACATGAATTTATTCAAATTAACAAATAGGTTTCATATGAACTTGGTTCAAGGAAGAATGACCAAGTTATTTTCAACATATAAGGTAATCACATGAAACAAATTTTCATTTGTTTAAGAACATTTAGGGAATTTTATAATATAGGTAAATAATACAATATTTCGAATCATGAGATTCATATGGATAAATATTAAGAAGGATTGAACATTCAATCTCAAAGAACAGTATACATATGCAATGTTTATACTTACCTCTAAATAAATCCTTGTATTTCTCTCAATAGCTTGTTCATTCAATAATCTCCTCAAATTCTTGAGTTCTCTTCTCCTATGGAAGTTTCTCCAAATATTTAAAATTAGAGTTTTCCTTAATCAATAATACTTAATATGATTCCTTATAATTTAATCATCTTATAGTCTCTATTACAGTTTCCTAACATCCATTTAATTTATTCCTTCAAGAAAAATCTGAAATTGAAAATATATTTACTATTCATGTCACTATTCATCAAATTTCATAAATTTTGATATTTTCATATAAATCAAAATTAATAATCTTAATTACTTATAATAGACTCTATATACTTATAAATAACTATTTTAATTACCAGAAATTCTTAATTTAAAGAGAAAATGAAGTTCGGAGAAAATTACCTTATTTTCCCCAAAACTGAGTTCTTGAAGAATATGACTTGAAAAGGAGTATCAAAGCCTTAGAATGTGGTAATTTAATGATCTAATGCATTAATTCTGAGTATTAATACATTAGGAAACAAATGGGACAGATTTGAGAGAGATAGGAGAAGAAATGAAGAAGAACGAAGAAAAAGAAAAGAGAAATCATCTTGGAAATAGCTACTGCTTCTCTTATTAAATAGGCTATTGCCTCTCTAAAGCCACTTCGCCAAACTCGCCTCTCCTATGCCACTCTGCCAATTCTCTACTTCGCGAATATCCTTTCGCCCAATGCCACTTCACAATTGGCACTTTGGCAATCTCACTTCGCCAATTGCTGCCTCGGCAATCCCACTTCACCAATTTCCATCTCGGCAATCCCACTTCGCCAATTGCCACCTCGACAATCCTACTTCGTCAATTCTCCACTTCGCCAATTGTCGCCTCGGCAATCCCACTTCGGCAATTGCCACCTCGGCAATCCCACTTCGGCAATTGCCACCTCGGCAATCCAACTTCGCCAATTGCCGCCTCGGCAACCCCACTTCGCCAATTGCCACTCTGACAATCCCACTTCGCCAATTGTCGCCTCGGCAATCCCACTTCGCCAATTGCCACCTCGATAATCCCACTTTGCCAATTACCGCCTTGGCAATCCCACTTCGCCAATTGCCGCCTTGGTAATCCCACATCGCCAATTGCCGCCTCGGTAATCCCATTTCGCCAATTATCGCCTTGGCAATCCCACTTTGCCAATTCTATTAGCCTCTAACTGTCTCAAAATCAGGAAGCCAGCTCGCATTACCAATATCTGCCGAGCTAAAAAACCTTCTATGACAACTTGCACTAAACCAGCTCGCAATCGAGCTCCAGACATCCAAACTCCTCTATTCTTTTTGTTACTTAAAACAGATATTCAGAATTCCAATATATCCAAAATTCAAATCAAAAGGAGATCTACACGAATTATGGTGAATTCCTAAAATTCACCCTGACTTTACTGTCCAAAATCATCTGAACAAGTCTGATTAATTTAAATCTCTTTTGAGCTATACTTATCCAATTCCCATGAAATTTTATAGCCAAAAATATAACACATAAAGGAATATTTCTCATGTTTACACTTTTGACTCATTCAGTCTCAAACATTCCCAGAAAAATAAATATTCTCAGATTTCTGCAAAAATTGGTGAACCAGACAAGTTCTGGTTGAGGAGACATATCTCCTCACACCCACAAAATTTCATAAAAATATTTTACAAACCTAAAGATAAGATATAAATTTATAACTTTTATGTTTTACACTTTTCCAAATTATTCCTTTAATATCCTGAAATCTGCCTCACAACATCCTTCCTGAATATAGATTATGAATTCCTCAATTCATTAATCTATCCACAATCAATTCAACAAACATACAATAATATATAAAATATATATATATATATATATATATATATATATTCCAGGTATTACACATTATTTGAGGTTATAGATGGTTATGAAAGTTGTTTATGAGTTATGGGTAGTTAATATTATCATTTAAGGTTAATAAAAATGGTTGGTTGGAAGATTAAGGCAAAATGATGAATATGTTGTGAGTAATATCTATAACTCTAAACCTTCCACATTTTCTTTAAGAATAGGTTAATTGAGACTAGGATTCATCTAATTAGACTTCAAAGAGTTTATTATTACAGGAATTGATTTGGATATTATTGAGTAAGAAAAAGCCAAATTTTTATTATATTGGATATATGTATAGCCTCAAATGATATGAGAGCTTTTGATTGATTGGAGCTAGACTAAGAAGTCATTGAGCTAATTAGGATTTTTTACTACTTTAGTGGTGAATTATGAATATATATTACATGGTAAGCTAAATTCTTTTAAAGTGCTTACCTACATATGACCATTGTTCTTCTAAACTATCATGATTTTAAATATATATATACATTGCTTAATATTTATAATATTCTTTCATTATATAGTTATGTTGCTTTTTCATAAAATCTTATTAGTCTTGATTGCTTGCTATGAGTCGATTGTTCTTCTTGGATCAACTCTTTATTGAACTTTATGTTTCATTTATATTTAAATTGATATATGACCCTTAATAAATTATGCTAAAAGTACAATTGATTATTTATTATTGTTATATCTACATAGACTACTAAATCAAAGATGAGTAAATGATAGAATGTCTTTGCTAATGAGGGATGATTTATGTACCAGTGACTCAACTGGTAGAGTCTTTGTTATCAGTGCCCTTTCTAGGCAGGGCAATGATACCCCTGACGTGTGCCCTCATAAGCACATGTATTATAATATGGAAATTGTATGACACCACCTCTATTCACTTGATTATGTTGTTCTGTCATATTACATATTGTTATATTATGTCACTCTTTGCATAAATATTATTGTTTCTGATATCTAAGTTCTAATTTGATTTCTTATATATATATATATATATATATATTCTAATGTTGATTATGATTATTGTATATCTAACCATATGGCTATCTGTACGTAAACTGACACTGAGTTTTGATATTGTGCAACGAACTTTCATATAATATTATATTCATAATTTATCGGAGGCTCGTTCTTCTTCTGATATGTTTTCAGGTGATAGGCTTGGTGGCCCAAAGGCCAAGGTTCGAGCTCTTAGATTTTTTCTTTCTCCAAGAAGTTAATCTATGTATAATTCTGAATATTTTATTATGTAATATTATTTTGAGATTGTATAACTCTTAGAGTTTCGTAGTATTAATGGTTAGATATGAAATCCTAGATTGTTTTTAATCCATCGTGTACAAATAGAATATATTTTGATATTGATGTTACAAGAATAATATGGATGGTAGATTCTAATTTTGTTATAATGATATTTTATCTAAAATAATCGTCTTGACGAGTGTTCTTAGGATACATATCACTAGAAAAATTATTAAAGAAATTTAATAATGAAATAATTTAATTAGTTAAAAATTAAAATTCATAGGAACATAAATTGAATTCAAGACCTAAAATTGCGTAGTTCGAAGAAGCTTCGAATCTGCAAGTGGATGCTTGTTTCTCGTCAAATATTGAAGACCAAAGGAAAGACTAAGAGTGAGGGGAAAATGTGTTTATCAATTACTATTTTATCAATTTTAATCGGTTTGTGCATATTATGGTTTAGTTTCATAATAATATATATGGGACTTAGATAATAAATTTATGTTTGAATTTTTCTTTTTTTATTATTAAAAAAATCATAATCAATTTTTCTTTATCAATTCTAATAAAAATTTAAATTAAAATTTAATTTAATCTAACAAATAGACAAAATTTTAAATTTTAATATATATATATATATATATATATATATGTGTGTGTGTGTGTGTGTGTGTGTGTGTTAAAATTTAATTTATTTCATATTTTTTATGATAAACTCTAAATCATTATTATATTTATTTAAAAATTAATAAAAATATCGAATTAGCGGCAACATTTTGTTGTGACCAAACTACTGTGGCTAATTATATTAATTAATTTCATGATTGTTAAAATTTATAGTTAATGTTTGAATTAGACACATCATTTTAATGTAATTAACATGTTATGACTACTAAGTTAGTTATTGATATAACAATTTAAAATTCATGGCTAAAATTTTTAGTTAGCCATTGCAATTTTTATTTTAACAATATATATCATGGCTAGTTTTCAAACTATATCTATAATTATTTAGAAATTATGGTGAAAATGTAAATTAGTTATGATAATTATAACAATTAATTGCCATGAATGTTAAAGTTTTAATTACACACAATGTTATAATATAGTTAACATGTTGTAGCTAGTAAGTTAGTTATTGTTATAGCTACTTAAGATTCATGGCTAATAATGCTAATTAGCCATTACATGCTATCGCGGCTAAAATATAAGGGCTAATTGATTAGTTATTGATATGGTTTTTCGTTAATCATAACAGATAATTTTAATTAGCCAGAATTATCTGCTTTGACAAATGAGGTGTGACTAGTTTTTAAACAGCAGCTGTAATTATTTAAATCATAGATAGAATGTTAAATTAGTTATGATATTTTTCTGTAGCTAAGAAATTGTGGCTAGTACATACATAATTTGAATAAAAAATAATGTATTAGTTTTAAAAGTTTATCTTTTGTCACGTCTCCAATTTGAAAATACGGGATGTAAGAAATGTTTAAAACTACTTATACCCGTATATCCCATTTTGTAACATATTATTTTTATTTGATCTTATATTCACATAATTTTCCTTAGTTTTGTACAACACATCTTTAATATCTATTATATCATATATTTCAGATTTACTTTTACACAAATAACAATATCTAATTCGAAAATATGTACAATAAAATCTACATAAACCCCACAATAAGATAAAATCTAATTCTAAAATCGATGGAGCTTTTAAATAGCAAAATACCTCAAAATGAGAAATTAAATTGATAATGCAGGTTGCAAATGACAGTAAAATTTTGAAACCGTTGCTAACTCTTTAAACTTGAAAAATAATTAATCATAAAAAGGTGAGTATAAAACTTAACGAGTAATAAATATATTATCATATTTGTGAAGTTAGTTAGTTAAAAGGTAATTTATTAGAATGAAATTGGATGCTTAAACATATATGACAGATATTCACTTGAAGGAATAACAAGGGAACGCATATGAGCATAACTATGCATGGAGTATCATTTATGAATATATTAAAGAAGCGAATAAAACTACACATACAAATCTACATAATGGACAACAAATTCGTAGAATGGATAACACAATAGAATACATTGGAAATATCATAAGAAATGGGATGTAGCAATTAGTGATTCCATGGGAAGATTAAAGTCTTCTTATAGAAAATAGTATTCTACATAATATTTGATCATCATAATAATAGAAATTTCATAACAAAATGGCTTAGGAAGTAAAATATAATTTAGTAAATGAACATTAAGACTTTTAAATTTGTAAGCAGAGTAATCAAAACCAACCATCTTAAGTGTCCAAGAAAATCATGAAGGATCAATATGAAAAAAGATCACACTGTTGCTCGTTAAAACAATTAAGTAATAAATAAAGATCAAATTTATACTAATGGAACTTCAATAATAAAAGAATCATTTACTTTAAAAAATTAAGTAATAGCTTTAAAAAATTCAAAAATCTATAAAAATATTTAACTTATTATTATAAGAGAATTCTAGACAGAAAATTAGGGTGATGGTCTCATTGTCCTCGTTATCTTCATGATATGAAGGAGTAAACGCTACCTATTCTTGTAGCATGCTCTAAATATATAAGGTTGATCAAACCATATATTAAGGAGAATTTCCACTCCTCTTAATAGGGCATAGGAATTATATCCTTTCCAATGGGTTATTATGCACAAAACCGATGGTTCTTACCTATTATAATATCAGTTAGGTAGTTCTGTCATGATATTTCATATTATTTGTATAAACATCAACTTTTATAATCAATATAACAAATAATAATTTAGTAAATAACATAATTCTGATACTTGTCATTTAAAATGATACCACTGCATTATAAGTTCAATGAATAATTCGGTAATCTAATGATAGTGATCAATAAAAAGGAAATCTCTTCATGACATAACAACAGAAGAAAATAATAAATTTTGATTTTAAAAGTAAAAAAAATAAATATATTAAGTAATGTATAATCTTTAATACATTATACTAGGAATTAATTAAAATCATAAAGAGGATTTATTAAATAAAAATATAAGTACTCTTTTATAGTTTCATAATTCAATTTGAAAGGTGTTTGAGAAATTTAGTAATATTAAGAATATGTTTGCTCTAAAGATTAATTAATATAGATAAATATAAAACTGAAATTAATTAAGAGACATTTTAAAATACTAGACTTATACACAAATAAATGGATATTAAGAAGTTTAAAATGCATTAAAGAAAAGTAAAAGAAAACTTTAAAATGATTGCCATAATGGCTCTGCCAAACTTGAAAGCTAAGGTAAAATTTTTATTTTAAACTTCAATATTAATGTAAGGTGGATCAACTATAAAAGAATAATAAAATGGAAAGGAACCAATTGATCTTTATAAAATTCAAAAGGAAAGATGTATTCTTTGAGGAATTGTATCATACACTTTGAAGACATGACCTAGAAGTCTTTGAAGCATTTTAACAAATACTTGGTAGACATTAGTTAGGATTCACTTGGGCGTTTCAAACACAGAATTGGCAATTCTTTAAAATTAACACTTAGGGTACTTTAATGATAATGGTTCGGCCAACTCAAGAAACTCAAGGGATTTAATTTAGCAATGGCTCACATAGGATCAAATAAATAAATAATAGAGTCTATTCTTAGTACAAAGGATTCAACCACTCATGGATACCAAAGGAAGAAGGCTTGGCTCACCATGGCAAATAATCTTTGCATCAATAAATCAAGGTAATATAGTTTAACAATTATATGAATAGATAAAGAAGAAACAAATGATCAATAAGGTTTCATAAGGAATTGAATCACATAATTTCCATTAAATGAATTTCGGCCAAAACAAAAGAACAAGGAATAGAATGGGCAAACTCTAGATGATAAAAACATACAAGCATAACAATACATTTATTACTTATCTTAGGTTGTAGAAACTCTAATTTCCAATCCTTTAGCCCTTTGTCCAAAGTAAGCTCACATATAAACTTTATTCCCTTCCATCACTTCTTATAAATTAAATACTTTGAATTTAGAGTCCTTCACATATAAAGTTTCAAATAGTAATTCTTATTTGAATTATTTTCCATTAAACCCTAAACCTACGGTTTACAACTTAGAAACCTAAACCTTAGTCTACATATTTTCCTATAATTAGATTATGTTTATCATATTATTATCTAATCTAAATATATGACTAACAAAGATTGATTTAGGACAAATATATAGGATTTTACCTTACATGAACTCCTTAAAAGTTTATTTAGCTTCAAAAAATGTATAGTATTCATAGAGTTGGTGTTTGGATATGATAAAGTGGTGAAGTTGTAGGAAAGAATTGAAAGAAAATAAAGAGAAGAGGGGAATTTTATTTTAGCCAACAAGAAGAAAATGAAGAAGTGAAGTTTTCTAGAGTTTTATATAATTAATGTATGGGTCCCACTATTTTAGTGAATTTTCTCTTTTACCCTTAACTTATTCACTTATTTTTAATATTATGATCCACCTATTTATACTAAACCTTAATTTAATGGAAGTTTTAATTAGTCATTGACTTTCCTTTACACTTCAATTGCTTAACCTATTCCTAAATATAAGAAAGGGTTTGATGAAATTAAGGTTTAGAGTTAAAGGATGAGAAATTTGATTGAAAGGAAGACAAATAACAATGAGAAATTTGATGAGGAAACCTTCGACTATTTGAGTAGAAGTAGGGAAAGAAATGAGTTATTTTTACTTTCGTTTCATTTAAGATCATTTTTGGATGTGAACTCGACCATAGATTGGAAATTTCCATTTTACTCAAGACTTTTCTTTTTATTTACGATTTTGTCATTCTTTTAATTTCTCTAACATGTTACTTATTTTGATTTATATTTTTGGCATTTTATTTAATCAAATTTATTAAACAAGATTATTCAAGCGCTTCATTCTTGATATCCTAAGTTTATTGTATAAATATCTCTTTTGAAGGTAAGTTAAAGCTTAAGTTTCTATAAGTGTTTATAACTAAATTAAAAAAAATTCCTAAGTATTTGTATAGTATATTTTAGGGTATTACACTCTACCCCTTACTAAATTTCATTCTCGAATTTTCAACTAAATTGTGCTTCTCATTTATGTTTGGTGTGAACGTCTGTTTTCCTACTTTTCCATTGGATATTGTCCTATGGTAATGGCTAATCTTGGTTAGTTTGATGATTTAGGATTAGTGGATGTATAATAGATTAAGATAAACATTCTCATAGGTTATCACACAAGGATTAGCTATAATAGTAAGTTTTGAATTTGATGAGGATATCAGGTGATGAATGAAAATCTTATTGTACAGATGTATCTTTGATAGTTTAATATCACTGGGATAGATATTTCATCTTTACATTATTTTCAATATTATCTTTATTGTAAAACTCTTAAGGATTAATTACATCTTTTATTATAGGGTGTTTAAGTTGTTCTTTAAGCATTTAGGAAATTTATTAATTATTCTGTCTTTAGGGAAGTTCTTCTTTATTTCTTCTTCTTTAGTATTATGTTTTGCTACATTTTCTAGTGTTGTTCTAATTTTATTATTCTCCCTATATGCCTATTTACTAGGTTAACTTAATATATCAGTAGGCTATGTCTACTAACTATCTAACTTTTCTAATTTATCTATTAAGGATGACTCACTTCATTTCATTATCTTTTAGTTATGTTATTACTCTCCAATCTTTTCCAATCTTACTTTTTCCATGTCCACATAATTAACCTTCTTACTTTTTTATCTCTACTAGTTCTCGTTCTACTCTAATGTCACTTTCTACTTACTTTACTAATGTCATCAATAGAGTAATCATTTCTAATGGTTTTGCCGATACGTAATCATAATAAGGTAGCACAATTAGGTAATGAAATATATAGTTAATTATATATTCATACCCATTACTACGAGAAGGTTGAGGATGCTTTTAACTATTTTGGTTCAAGTTGTTTTCCTCGTTCCTTTACTTTATTGGGTTGATCGATCTTCTCTTCTTTTTTTTTTTTATTGTCTTTTCTCTTTATTATTTGTTCTTCGATAGTTTGGTCTATCTCTTTTTTCTTGATTTCCTATAAATGGACAATTTCTAATTGTCACGTACTAATTTTAGAATGCAACGGTCCTAGGATGCTGGAGATGCCAGAGGCGACCAGCACCTGTAGAACCCATTATCACATCTATATAATCACATACTATTCAATCATATTCTATTCATATCATTCTCTTTACTTATGTAATCATTATCCATTCTCTTACCCTATAATTCATTCTGTAATTTAACTGTAAGTATCATCATCATAAACCACATTGACATTTATACTCGAAAATATGCCATACATTTATAAATATAGTCTATCTATGCCCTTTATATAAATACCCATGGAGCAACTATACACATACAAAAGTACAGTGTTAAACTAATTACACTGTCAATATAAGACTGCAACATTACTCTAAGAAACAAAAGTCAGGAATCTGCCTTCTACTCTGCACCTGGAAAGAGGAAATAAATGAAGGGGTGAGTATTAAAATACTCGGTGAATCTAATACGCATCGACCATAAGAAATGATTATAATATCAAAAAACAATAAGCAGATAATCAATAAATATTAATATGCTCAACAATATCTGAATAAAGAATCATAATACAGTAAAAGGTTGTATGAATCATTGAATAAGTCAATGAAACTCACGTCACGTAGATAAGTGTCACGACCCGATTTCGGATTGCGATGGTTTTAGGATGCAGGAGATGCCAATGGCGATCGGTATCCATAGAACTCAGTATCACATGCAAATATCTAAAACCATCAAATAATTTAATCAATTTACTTAGTTACTATTCATTCTGTCATTCTGCAAACTGTCTATAATTTTATGTTGTTGCCTGTAACATCCATCATCACATATCATATCAATACTCAAATATCATATAATATCATACAAACATGTTCATATTCTAACTAACCCATACATACCCCATAGAGCAGCTAGATTATGAACATCAAAAGATTGTATTTAATATATTTACATTGCTATCAAAAGTTTGCAGAAATCCACAGAGTGTCTGAAATTGGGATTCTACTATCTACTCTGCACCTGAAATGGTAGACAATAAAAAGAGTGAGTATATAAGATACTCAGTGAATCTAATATGCATCGCCAATAAAAATAGTTTAGATCAATAATAAATGATAACAATGGTAGCAATGATGACATTTTGTCGATATAATCAGATTATAGAATCAACACCAGAGAATGACAGATAGGTCAATAATCATATCAAAAGAATGGTATAATATGGTAAGACAGATATAGGGCAAGAACATATATAGACTATGGTGAGACAAAAGAGTGTGTGGCACTGGAGTCAAACAATGCTTATGCTATTTCATTCTGTATTAAAATTGTACATGTAACTGCATTATCATATTTTTGTGCCTCCTGAGTGTTAACAACAAAAACTCCTCCTTGGCCTCTACATGCTGAGGCCTGAGTACTGCTAGGACCCTGTCCTTTGCCTCTACCCCCCTACCAAGAGCTTCTCTAGTCATATTCTGACTCATCTGCATAGTAGGTTGAGACACTGATACTGAAGGCTGTTGATCACCCCACACAAGGACATCTATTAATAAAATGACCATGTTGCCCACATTTTAGGTAAGCACCTGACTGTCTATGGCACTCCCCTCCATGTCTTCTACCACAAAAAATATAAATAGGCACACTAGCCAATTGAGTAACAGGTCTAGAAGATCACTGTACTGACTGCATTGGAGACCCTCTACTCTGAGTCCTCCTCCTTTGGTTGCCTGATGGAGGTCTCTGATCAAATCTAGGCACAAGCTCTATTTGTCTAGGTTTGGAGCTGGCTTTACCTCTTCTGGTTTGTGAACCAGGTCCTCATTTTCTTTTTTGATCTCTTTTGGCTCTCTTTGACTTATACTTTTCTTCCATTTGATTAGCCTTGTCAATGATATTAGTCAGAGATGTGAACTCTGTAGTAATTAGGGCATTGTGAAGTGAGGCATGTAATCCTCTCCTGAATATGATAATCAAGTCTTCCTCAGTAGGAGCAATACGCGTAGTATATTTGCTCAATCTAATAAATTCCTTAGCATACTCTTGAACAGTTCTTTTTCCCTACTCCAGTTGTTCAAACTGAATCAGGTTTCTTGTCCTTACTCCTTCAGTCAAGAACTCATCAATCAATCCCTGTCTGAATTTTGCCCAGGTGGGAGGATGATTACCATACAATCTAGGCTCCATACGTCTGGAAAACCATGTTCAAGCTTTCCCTTTCAGAAGTAATAAAACTAACTCAACTACTCTGGCATTGGAGCAAGGTAGTCTCCTAACCACCTTTTCAATCTGCTCAAGGAAATCATTAGGCTCCATGCCTTTATCACCTTTAAACTATGGCAGATTAAGCTTCAGAAAATTGAACATAGTGTCTCTGCCCTCATCAATAACTTGGCAGGCTCCTTGTACAGCAGGTCACCAGGAAATACCGCTGGCTGTACTGGAGCTGGTGCAGGAGCAGCAGGTACTATAGGAGGTGGCACTACCGGTGCTATTTGAAAGGGCATATTCTATCGTTCCCGCCTCATTTTTGCTAATTCTCGACGCAAATCCATCATTCCCTGCATCATTTCCATTCTCTAGGGGTCATCACTCTCTATGGTCTCCTCTGTCAATTATCGGGATCTAGAACATTCCTCTGTCATTTCTCTAACAAGAGACTCAGTAGAGGCTACTTCGGCCTCTCTGGTATCTTCTCAGTCTCTATCGTCAGACATCTTTGTCAACTGTTAGGAGCCAGAACAACAATCTCATTATGATACAGTAATGCATAATACTCACACATACTTGACGAATACGACAAAAGACGAAACATAAATTCCTATGCTCAATGGTTTACTTAACTCTATTAACACTGTATCTAGTTACTATTCATCTATAACTTATGCTTTGATACCATCTCTGTCATGTCCTGATTTCAGAACGCGATGGTCCTAAGATGTGGGTGATTCCAGGGGCGACCAACACTCGTAGAACCCAGTATCACATCTATACAATCATATATTATTAAGTCATATTCTATTCATATCATTCTTTTTACTCATGTAATCATTATCCATTCTCATACCCTGTAATTCATTATGCAATTTAATTGTAAGTATCATCATCATAAACCACATTCACATTTCTACTCCAAAATAAGCCATACATTCATAAATACAGTTTATTTATGCCATTTATATAAATACCCATAGAGCAACTATACACATACAAAAGTACAGTGTTAAACTAATTACACTGTGAATACAAAATTGCAACATTCCTTTGAGAAATAAAAGTCAGGAATCTGCCTTATACTCTGCACCTGGAAAGGGTAAACAAATGAAGGGGTGAGTATTAAAATATTCAGTGAATCTAATATGCATCGACCATAAGAAATGGTTATAATATCGAAAAACAATAAGCAGATAATTAATAAATATTAATCTGCTCAATAATATCTGAATAGAATATAGTAAATGACTGTATGAATCATTGAACAAGTCAATGGAACTCATGTCATGTAGATAAGATAGATAAAGGGCCATGAAACTCATATCTCATACATCAAACACCTGTTAATCTCATACCAATAAACATAAGATTGATCAGGTCTTATGGCTAGGACAGTTAACCTTTCCCAGCTAGGGTATCAGGTAAAGTCAATGTGCACATTGCTGACTGTATATACCCACTACCCCGTCGGAGGCAACTCTATCAAATCTCATTAGAATCAATAAAAACATGGAACAAGTCAATAGATATCAATAAACATCAATGTTTTAATCAAGTAACAATAGCTCATGAATTTAATCAAATAAGACTGCAATAAAGCAATGAAGAAGCAATGGAAGAAGCAATAAACATTAGTATTACAAATGGTAATTAAATTGGAATGAATCAAAAGTTGGACAATCAAATTTAAGAAGTTGGCTTAATTAGCATGCTAATGTCACTGGCGATGATTGCATTCAAATGGTAGGCCTACGGGTGAAATTAAATGGTAGGCCTATGGATTTTGAACTAGGCAATTCATCAAACACTTGGTGTGTAACTTTCATTAGATATCTTGGCAAGGTTTTGGTGCAACATTGAAATTGCCCCAATATCAATCAAAAACTACACAATATAGGCTATACAATAAGCATTTGGTTTCCATTAATAAACAATACATAAAGGACCAAAATGGCATGGGAAACCAAAGAAAAACAAGGCAAAAATTCAAGGTAAATTGGACTAGGATGGTTCGGCCAACATGGCCTTTTTGGAGCAAGGTTTCAATCAACATTTCAATGCAATACACATGACATTTGATGTATATTAAACTCACCTAGTACTTCAAATCACTTAAATTACTTGCTTTGCCACCAAAGTCTTCAAAGTAGGCAAAATTGATAACTTTCCAATTCTTTGGGTTCTACATCAAACCAATCACATATAATCCATCTATTAGCCATCAATTAACATAATCTAATCTTATTCAACATTAACTAATAGTAATTCAATGTTTTATATCATACAACTTTGAACTAGGGTTTCCAAATTAGGAAAAATCTATCAAATGCATCAATTGATGCCAATAACAAGAAAACCCATTCTAATCAATATCTAATACATCTAAATCAACCATTAAACCAAAGAAATCAACTCATTACCTTAGTATGGTGATTGGTCCAAAATTTATATGGTGATAGATCTTGAAATTCTTTAATTTTCCAACTAAATCAAGGTTGGAAATCAAGGAATCAAAGGTTGGATCAAAGTTTTTTTTAGTTTTTCTTTTGATTTTGCAAGAAAATTCGATGGGAATTTCGGCCAAGACAAGAACAAGAAAGGGAATGGCCAAAAAACATCATAAGGCATGCTTATATATTAAGAAAAATAGGCAAATTCCAAATAGGTCCTTAAACTTTCCAATAATTGTAGTTTGACCACATTTCCTCCTGTAATTTATTATGACAATTCTGTTGAGAATTGGATTTCAAAGTGGGAATTGAAATGGCCTTTTTTTTTATCTTTAGTTTATTATAAAAATACTTTTAGAGTCATTCTGGAATACATATTGTGATTTTCCCAAATTACCATTAAAGTTCGACTTAATTACGATTTTTCCATTACTCATATTTTCAGTGTTCCAAAAAAATTTTTAACTTTTCCTTTTCACTAAAATTTCACTTATATTTATATGATTTTTTACCCCCTGGTCTGAATAAGAAATTCTTCAGTCAACTGGATTGCTATTTCCTAGGCAGTGTAATTAACACCTATATTTTCTGGAACAGTATCACAAATTCATTCTAGCCGAGGTTCAAAAATTTTTCTTACTTATATCGGTATTCTCAGTCCAATAACTAGATATATTACTGTTTAATTATGATAGTATTTCCTAAGGTATTACACTTATGAAATGCCCATGTTGATTACATTTAAGACATGCTCCAGTAGAAAATTTATATACTCCTCCATGTCTTTTGTGACAACTAATACATTCTTCACACTAGGATGTGAACTTTTTTACTCTATTTCTAAACCCTTATACTTCCTGGTTTTTCATGTAATTTACTCATTTTGTTTTAATTCTTGGACTTTTTTTTCTTAATTACCTTATCTCTTGGATCAATGTTTATGTAGTTCCTGATGTACTCACAATTCTTATTTCTTATATCTACTTCGGGCTTTTGGATGACCCTACTGATTCTATCCTAGCTAATGGTGGATGCGACCTATCTTCAATTCTTATATGAATATTAGTTTAGGGCATGACGTCTTTAATTTGAACTTTAATGTTGTCCACTTCTTTCTCCATTTTTATGATAGGTACCATCATCACTATAAGAACAAACAAAATATAACATAATGGATAATGCAAATAAACACATATATAACGAATAACTGCAAATAACGTGATAGGAAATCCTATGTTTCATGGAATACCTACAACCTTTTATATCCTAGGGACACATACTCATAAACATAAACCATTACTAATTATCTAACCTTAACTTTGATACCACATTTGTCAAGTCCCCAATTTGGAGATGTGACGGTCCTATAATGTGGGAACTGGTTAAGACTACCTACACTCGTATAACCCATTTTGTAACAAACTAATTTTACTTCATCTTATATTTGCATAATTTTCCTTTGTTTTATACAAAACATCTTTAATATCTATTATATCATATATTTCAGATTTACTTTTACACAAGTAACAATATCTAACTTAAAAATATTTACAATAAAATTTACATAAAGTCCATAACAACATAAAATCTAATCCTTGAATCCTTGGAGCTTTTAGTTAGCAAAATACCTCAAAATAAGAACTTACATAGTAATGTAGGTCCCAAGTGATGGAGTAAAACCTTTGGAACCGCTACTAACTCTTTAAACTTGAAAAATAGTTAACCATAAAAGGGCGAGTATAAAATTCAGTGAGTAATAAATATATTATCATACTTGTGGGACTAGGTAGTTCAAAGGTAATTTACAAGAATGGAATTGGATTCTTCTACATAATGACAGATATTCACTTAGGGGGATAACAAGGGAACATATATGAGCATAACTATTCATGGAGTGTCATTTATGAATATATTAATGCAGTAAATGAAACTACATATACAAATTTATAGAATGGACAACAAATTCATAGAATGGATAATACAATATAAGACATTGGAAATATCAAAAGAAAGGGGATGTAGCAATTAGTGATTCTATGGGAAGAAAAGTCTTCTTATAGAAAATAGTATTTGATCATCCTAACAATAGAAATTTCATAACAAAAAGGCTTAGAAAGTAAAATACAATTTAGTAAATAAACATTTAGACTTTTAAATTTGTAAGCAAAGTAATCAAAATCAACCATCTTAAGTGTTCAAGAAAATCATAAAGGATCAATATGAAAAATATCACATTGTTGGTCCTTAAAATTATGTAATAAATAAAGTTCAAATATGTACTAATGGAACTTCAAGAATAAATGATTCATTAACTTTTAAATTGTAACACACTCAAATTTTATTTATATAACCATGAATATATGTTATTTAAGCATAAATAAAGTTAGTTTAAATATTAGAACATCATACTTGCGTGATTTGACAAATCGCTAAAAATTGACTCGGTGGATAGGTAAGCACGTTGACGTTTTGATTAACGAACGGGTTCAGAATTTAAATTTTTAATATCACCATTAGACTCATAAGTTGGAGAAATATAAGAAATATTATTTCAGAATTGAAATGGGATAAAAAAAAAATAGTTATAAGTTTCAGGTTCAGAATGCGAATACAAGAAGTGCTAGGGGGAAAATCGAATTAGCTGAAAGTTAATTAATATAAATAGCCATCTAATTCTCCTAAAATCAGAAAACTATCCTCCTTCCTCATTTGTTACAGCCAAGTCTCCTCCTTCTCCAAAACACCACCAATTTCATCCAAACTTCAAGCAAAATCGATAGAAAACTTAGTTAAACTACCGATTAAGTTAGTTTCCATCGAAAATTCCAAGAAATTAAAGTTAGAAAAAATTTCAGCCACTTGAATAATTCAGTGAGGATGATGTTTTCTTCATTATTTTGATTCATTTAAGCTATATAAATGATTATAAACATGATTAGATCGATAGATTTCAAGATTGGATCAAAATTGGAGAAAATCTAAAACTAGTATTATGTTTGAAATGGATTTTCTGTATAGGATTTCATAATTCTAATTAATATTTAAATATGTTAGTTAATCCATTTAAGGATAAATATGTGGTAAAATTGATTGTAGAATCGAATGAAACTGAAGAACACTGCTTTTGCCTGTTATAGGCAAATAGGCGTTTTATCACGTAAACAATCGATTCGTCGGTTCTGGTAAATTATATGTATATTATAATGCATGTTTAAAACTTTTTCTTTGATCAATTTGAATCCATTTAAATTCCTACAACTTTTTGGCCAAAGTGTTTCGTTTGAGTTTCCTTGAATTCAAGCTCCGATTGTGTTGTTTATTGAAGTATGTAAACCCTGTTTGATAATGACTTTGTGTTTGTTGCCATTTGGGCTCGAATTGTGAACTTTTCCTTTTCATCAATATGTCCCAAAACTATATTTATTTAGTCCTAAAGTGGTGCACACCAAGTGCTCGACGAAATGACCTTTATTAATATCCTTAAGAAACCAATTGTTACCAAATTTGCTAAAATGGATGACTTTCTTTGTCACTAGTATAAATGTGTCTTCTTGACATATTTTGAACTTATATCCTAAATGACTATTGTGGAATTTTTCCTATACTATAATTTTCCTTTGTTATGGATAATGATCCTATATGTCTTTACTTGCCTAAACAGCTCAAATGAGCTAAAGTTATAAAAATTGAGCCTTGCTTATTGTCTTGCCTATTTAGTATTTTATTTGCTATCTTTACATATTCTAATGTTTGTATGATAGAGCTACCTTATTGATGGGGTAGTGGGTAAATATCACCAGCATTGTACACAATGAAATTCCAGTGATACCCTAGCTAGGAAGGGTTATGGTCCTAGCTATAGGGTCTGGTCCACCTTATGCTATTTACATGTTATATTGATAATGATATGCATTTCATGGCCCAGTATCTGTTATATATACATGTTTATTATTTCTCATAGTGCCTATACATCTATATTTGATGTCTATGGACCATTTTCCTTGATTTGGTCCTCTGATGTTCTATCTATGAGTCAATTGTTAATACTGTTCAATTATTGTTTCATACCCAACTTAATGTATGATAATATATATATTGACTCATTTAGAATGAAAATACTCACCCTTTTAGTGGTTTTATCTTTTCAGGTCAAGAATAGTGTTGGTCTAAGATTTCTTCATCAATGGATCCAACTTTGTTATAATAATGTAATATTGAACTAGTATATATTCCTTATATATATTTTAAATACTCCATGGATATGTATATTATTGGGATGACTATACTTAGTATGGTCTGTAATATTATTAGTTACTGATATTTAATATATATGAGATGTGTTGAGATCAGATATGATCACAGATGATGACAGATAGACTGAATATATGGATATAGATATGTCATAGCAGGTGATGTTTATAGGTTATAGAAGTGTTCTATGGGTGTCGGTAGCCTTATGCAGTTCCTACATCCTAGGACCATCATGTTCCATAATTGGGATGTGACAAAGGTGGTATCAGAGCATACATATACTGATAGCATATAATAAGGCATAGGTGAACCATAGAGCATAGGAAATCCAGTCTCGTCATTTGTTGTATTCATAAAATATGTGTTTATTAAATGATTGTGTTTGTCTATTATAGTGATTAAGATGTTTATAGGAGAATGTGAATGGGCTATTGAACCTACTCCTAGGAGATTAGAAGAGCCTAGTAAAGAGGCAAAAGTGGCCTCAAATGAGTCACTGATTAGAGAGGAAGCAGAAGAACCTCCTAGATTTAGGAGAAAGACAAAGGAAACCAGGGAAGCTGAAGATCCCTAAAGATTGGAAGTGATGCAAGGGATGTTAGAATTGAGAAGAAAACTACAAGAATTGAGAAAGGAAAGACAGGTAGTGCCACCACCTGCACCTGCACTACTAGTCATTCTACCAATTGTCCCACCAATACCTATACCACCTGTTGCTGCACCAGTTAGGCAAATGGTACAGGAGGATTGTAGAGTGATTGATGAGGCTGGAATCAGCATGCTTAACTTTCTAAAGCTGAGTTTACCATAATATAACGGTGGAAGAGTTGAGGAAGTTATTAATTTACTAGAGCAAATAGAGAAGGTGGTAAGAAGACTTCCATGCTCAGACGAGCAGTGGAGCTTGTTGGTTTATTGTTGAAAGAAAAGGCCTGGACTTGGTTTTCTAGGCACATTGAGGCACAATTATATAGTGATACACAATTGACTTGGGCAAAATTCAGGGTTGCATTGTTGGATGAATTTTTGATAGAGGGAATTAAAAACATAAACATAATTCAGTTTGAATAGTTGGAACAGGGTAATCTGAGTGTAGATGAGTTTGCAGATGAGTTTATCAGGCTGAGTAAATATGCCAGCAAGATTGTACCTACTGAAGAAGACTTGATTAGTAGGTATAAATGGGGATTGCATGCCTCCCTACATAATGCATTGTTATCTGCTGAGTTTACTTCTTCATCCAAGATTGTTGATCAATCAGTCCAAATGGAAGAAAAATATAAAGAAGAAAGTTTGAAAAGAGAACATAAAAGTAAGATTGAGACTAGAAGATAGCAGAAATGTGGTAAAAGGGGTTCTTAACAGAGACAAAGAGAGACTAAATCAATTAGAACTGAGCAGAGACCACAGACAGGTGGTCAGAGGAGACGTCGGGGTAGAGGTACCATAGGGCAATCTGCATCGAGATTTTCACAAGGGTCATCTAAACCACAAGTGCAGACAACTAATGTTCCCATATGTGATTTTTTTGGGAAGAGGCATGGGGATGAATGCAGAAGACAAACAAGTGCATGCCTAAAATGTGGCCAGCATGGTCACTATGTAAAGAATTGTCCAATGTAGGGAGAACAACAGACTACTACATCGGCCTCACAGTCTACTATACAAATGAGTATAAATGACCAGAGAGACACAGGGGGTAGAGGCAGAGGTAGAGGATCAAGACAAGGTCAGACTAGTGGTCAGGCACCAGCTGGTAGAGGGAAAGGTCGGGTCTTTGCAGTTAATGCTCAAGAAGCTCAAAGATCAGCCAAGATAGTAACAGGTAAGATTCTTTTGTCATGTGAATTAGCACAAATATTGGTTAATTCTGGTGCCTCACATTCATTTGTATCACCCAAATTTGCATCTAATTGGGGAATTGAAAAACAATTGATGTTAATACCCTCAATTGATGTTAATACCCTCACAAATATTTACTCCCCTAGATGAGAGCATAAAGGTAAAATATGAATACTCGATATAATACCCTAGAAAGTTCTAACTTATATGCATGAATTAATTCTCATTATATGGTTTAAAGGAATTAAAATGATGAGAAATAATTTTAGAGACACAGTTAGAAAGTGAATAAATCATTTTTTCAGAAATCATCTGTGTCGGGAACACTGTCGAGAAATTAACAGTCCGGTCAACAAATGAATTTCTGATTTTGACCAGGGGGTAATAGATCACATAGATGCAAGTGTAATTTTGGTAAAAAGAAAAGGGTGAAAAACATTTAGGAACACTGAAAAAGTAACTAATGGTAAAACCGTAAATAAATGGAACTTCGAGGTGAATACTGGAAATGAGTCTATATGGATTTCAGAATGACTCTAAAACTATTTTTATAAATAAGTATAAATTAAAATAAGCCTTTTGATTCCCCACTTTGAAATCTAAATCCTGACAGAATTGTCAGAATAAATTACAAAAGAAGTTGGGGTCAAAGTATGGTTACTTGGAAGTTTAAGGACCAAAATAAAATTTGCCATTTTAACTTAATATAAAAGCAACACTTAGCCATTTTTCCCAACCATTTTCTTCATCTTCTTCTTCATTCTCCTTGTGGTTGAACCCTTCTTCTCCATCCACCATTTTCCTTCAATTTTCTTAAGGAAAAATCAAAGAAAACTTACAAATCAACCTTGTTCTTCCATTCCCCATCATTAATTTGCTTGGAAAATCAAAGGAATTCAAGAAATTACTCCTTAAGGATTTCGGATCCTTCATCCATTTGAGGTAAGGAATTGATTTGTTTGTTTTTATGGTTCATTTAGATGATTTAGACATTAAATTGAATGGGTTTTATTTTAGATTGCATCAATTGATGCATTTAGATAGAAAACCCTAATTTGCAAAACCTAATTGAAGTTGTATGATTAAGTTTGATGAATTAGTGTTAGGTTGTGTTAATTAATCTTAGAATATATTAATTAGAGGCCATTAGATAACTAATTGATGGTTGTTTTGGTGTAGAAAACAAGAATTGCATAAGTTGTGCATTTTGCCTTCTTTGAAGATTTTTAGTGAAATCAATTTTCCAAGGAAATTGGAAGCCTTAGGTGAGTTCTATATGCATCATTTACCATGCCTATTGCCTTAGAATTAAAATTGGAAACCTATTGTGAAAGCTCCATTTTGGCCAAATGGCCTTTACTATTCATTGCCTATGTATTTTGCTTTGTTTTCCTTTGAATTCCTTAGTTATTTTGATCCATTTCATGTTGTTTAATATTGTATATTTGATACCTATTGTGTTGTTGATAATGTGGATTGATTATTGATTGAATGGACTTTGATAACTTTGCTCCAAAACCAAGCCATTTTGCCCATTCAATGTTGCCCACCGAGTGTTTGATAAAATGCCTAGTTCTTTTTGCCTTTGGCTTATTGTTTTGTCTTCTATAGGCCTACCATTTGAATTCCATCGTCGCCAGCGATATTGGCATGCCAAACCTTTGTTGTTATCAAACCAATTGTCATTGATTGTATATCATATATTGCAATGCCATTGATTCTATTGGTAAATGATTTGACTGATATTGAGCTTATTAATGTTAAGGATACCATTATTGCATAATGGTGTCTATTGATGTGTTTACTCTTATATTGATCTTAATGTGGCTTGACAGAGCTACCGCTCTGACAGGGTAGTGGGAATATACTGTTGGCAATGTGCACATTGTATTACTGATACCCTAGCTGGGAAGGGTTATGGTCCTGGCCATAAGACCTGATCAGTCTTATGCTTACTGATATTGATATTACTGGAGACTATATGTTCGCATATAGTCCATACTGATACTACTGGAGACTGTATGATTACATATAGTCCATCCCTTTATCTGTCTTTCTATATTATACCGAGCCTATGATATACTTATTGACTATTCTGTCACCTTCTGTTTCTGATTCTATAAATTATTCACATTGAGCTATTGAAATCGTTGTTCCATCTGTTAACCATTATATTTATTGGCGATGCATATAAATTTACTGAGTATTGTATATACTCACTCTTTGCTTTGTTTACTAATTTCAGGGGAAGAGTAGACTGCAGAATCTCATCTTCAGACATCCAACAGATTTCTGCGTACTATCGATCTATGTAATTATTTTGAATTTTGTAATTTTTGGTGTTCATAATCTAGCTACTCCATGGGATATGTATGAGATAGTTAGGATATGAACATGTATATTTATGTGATGATATTTTATGGTATATGATGATCATATGACATGTTATAATGATTGTTATAGCCAATTGCACTAGATTACAGAAAGAATTATAGAATGATAGAATGAATGGTAATTAAGTAAAACGAATAATAAATTGATGGTTATAGATTTTCCGTGTGATGCTGGGTTTTATGGGTGCCGGTCGCCATTGGCATCTCCCGCATCCTATGACCGTCGCGATCCGGAAATGGGTCATGACAGAGGTGGTATCAGAGCTCTAGGTTACAGACATTGGAGTTTTAGGTTATAGATGAATAGTATGTTGGATTTGTACCCTAAAGACCAATCATCAGATGATTATTTTTGGTACATTTTATATCATGATTTATATATATGGCTTTCATTATTATGATTATTTGAATAACTGCGTAATATAAATTATTATAATAATGTCCCTAGAATAAGATATTCTAAAAATCATCTCTAGT
>CANXYC010648891.1:0-14092 GCA_948193065.1 Aleurites moluccanus | reverse complement strand
TTCTAGGGACATTATTATAATAATCTATATTACGCAGTTATTCAAATAATCATAATAATGAAAGCCATATATAAATCATGATATAAAATGTACCAAAAACAATCATCTGATGATTGGTCTTTAGGGCACAAATCCAACAGGGGATTTCCATGGTTGGTTAAGAGGATTCAACAACCTTCTCCTTGCCTTTGACAGATTGGGCTTCTCTGTTGATGGGTGGAGGTGAATTTAATGAAGAATCATAAGAAGAATCATTGATTGCCCTTTTTGTTCTAGCGGCAATAGTTTTGATTCGTTTGGGTGCCATTTGGATGAATGAAAGGATGAATTTTGTGAAAATATCAAGCTTGCAGAGAGAGAAATGAGAGAATTTTAAAGAAGAAATGTTAGGTTGAAGTGAAAAGAATCGGAGTCCGAATGGTTTTTATAGAAATTGCGCCCATAGTGACCGCTAATAAAGAGTAGCGGACTCTACTAAGGAAGTAGCAACCGTTACATAAAAATAATGGGCGCTAATATGGGCGAAGAAAGAACTAAGAATAAAGACCCAGATTCACGGGCACTACAACTTTTGTAGCGGCCGTTACTTGAGTAGCGGGCAAGATAAATAGTTGTAGCGGGCGCTACAAACCAGAGACAAGCAAAAATATATAACTCACATCAAAAATTTAATTTCACTCCCATCCATCATGCCCAATTCATGTTTAATAAAATTTAAACATTTCTCATTTAAGGGTTTTGTAAAGATATCTGTAAGTTGATCATTTGAAACAATAAATTCAAGAACAACATTATTGCTTAATTCATTGTCTATAAGAAAATGGTGTTTAATATCAATATGATTGCATCTAGAATATTGAACAGGATTTTTTGATAAGTTGATAGCACTAGTGTTATCACACTTAATTAGAATCTTGTCCAAATGCACACCTAATTCAAAAATTTATTATTTCATCCACAATACTTGTGCACAACAACAAACGACCGTCACATATTTGGCTTCCATGGTGCACAAGGCCACTGAATTTTATTTCTTACTAAACTAAGAAACAAGTCAATTTCCTAAGAATTGGCAAGTACTGGATGTACTTTTCCTATCCATACAACTACCAACAAAATTCTCATCGGAATAGTCAATTAAAATAAAAGACATGTTCTTTGGATACCAAAGATGTAGATGTTGTGTGCCAATCAAATATTTTAAAATTCTTTTGACCGTATACAAATGAGACTCTCTAGGACAAGATTGAAAACATGTACATAAAGACATGACAAACATAATATCTGGCCTATTAGAGATTAAATAAAGCAAGCTACCAATTATACCTCTATATTTCTTCTCCTCAATGGGCTTACCAAGATCATCCTTTTTACGCTTGATGGTGGAGCTAATTGGAGTTCTACTTAATTTTGCTTTATCAATTCCAAATCTCTTGAGAAGTTCGTTTGTGCACTTTGATTGGTTAATGAAGATGCCGTCCTCACATTGTTTGATTTATAATCCAAGGAAGTACTTCAATTCTTCCATCATACTAATCTCAAATTCACTTTGCATGTATGAAGAGAATTCCTTGCATAAAACTTCATTAGTAGCACCAAAAATTATATCATCAACATAGATTTGCAAAATTAATATGTTATGCTTATCCTTTTTGATGAAAAGTGTTGTATCAACTTTACCTTTTGAAAAACCATTATCAATAAAAAAAGTGTTAAGTTTATCATACCAAGCTCTAGAGGCTTGTTTAAGACCATAAAGAGCTTTTTGAAGTTTAAAAACATGATTTGGAAAATTAAATTGTTCAAAACCTGGAGGTTGTTCAAAATAAACTTCCTTCTCAATGAAACCATTTAAAAAAGCACTTTTAACATTGATTTGATACAACTTGAAGTTTATATGACATGCAAATGTAAGTAGCATCCTAATTACCTCAAATCTAGCCACTGGTGCAAAAGTCTCATCATAGTCTATTCCTTCCTTTTGATTATATCCTTTTGCCACCAATCTAGCCTTATTCTTAGTGATTAGACCAACCTCATCTAGTTTGTTTCTATACTCCCATTTGGTATCTATGATGGGATGGTTTTGTGGTCTTGGAACTAAGGTCTAAACCTTGTTTCTCTCAAATTGGTTCAATTCTTCTTGCATAGCCTCAACCCAACTTTCATTATCTAAGGCTTTATTAATATTCTTAGGTTCAATTTTAGATATGAAGGCTAGGTTATTCACTATTTTCTTAAAAAGGGATCTTGTGGCCACACCTTTTGAGATTTCACCAATTATGAGGTTTTTTGGGTGGTCCTTTTTGAATTTCCAATCCTTTGGAAGTTTATCATTAATAGGAGAAATTTCTATGGCCTTGGAAGAATTTTCTAGGTTATCAAGATTTTTTGAAGATGAATCAAAAAGAGGCTCTAGGTTAATAAATGAATCATACTCATGATAAAAAATATCATCATCATTAATATGATGAAATTTCTGCAAATCAAAAGGACTTGTTTCATCAAATATAACATGAATGGATTCTTCAACAACTAAAGTTCTTTTATTAAAGACTCTATAAGCTTTGCTAGAAGTTGAATATCCCAAGAAAACACTTACATCCATTTTGGAATCAAAATTTTCAAGATTATCCTTGGTGTTTAATATGAAGCATTTTCATCCAAATACTCTAAGATATGAAATTCTTGGTTTTCTTCCATTCCATAATTCATAAGGAGTTTTGTTTAAAATTGTTCACATGAAAAGTCTATTTGAAATGTAACATGCACTATTGATGGCTTCAGCCCAGAAGAAATTAGGAAGAGAATACTCATTGAGCATAGTTCTAGCCATGTTAATAAGAGTTCTATTTTTCCTTTCTACAATTCCATTTTGTTGGGGAGTTCTAGGAGTATAAAAGTTATGAAAAATTCCCATTTCATCACAAAAGATTTTAAATTCATGATTAACAAATTCTCTTCCATGATCACTTCTTAAAGATGTGATATAAAAACCTTTTTCATTTTGGTTTCTTTTAGCAAAAGATTTAAACTCCTTGAAACTTTCATCCTTATGAGTAAAGAATAATACCCAAGTAAATCTAGAGTAATCATCAACAATGACAAATGCATATTATTTACCTCCAATACTAGATGTCCTACAAGTGTAAACAAGTCCATATGCAAAAGTTCTAGAGGTCTTGAAGAAGAAACAATATTTTTTATTTTAAAAGAGCTTTTAACTTGCTTGCCCATTTGACATGCATCACATATTTTATCTTTGAGAAATTTGACCTTGGAGAGACCAATTACAAGCTCTTTAGACTTAAGATTGTTAATATAATCTATGCCAACATGTCCAACTCTCCTATGCCATAACCATGCATCATCATATAGAGAAACCATACAATCAAAATTGTCACTATGCAAGTTATTTAAATCAATCATATAGACATTGCCAATTCTATGACCGACAAATAAAATTTTCTTATCCTTCAAACACTTCACATAGCATTTATTAGAAGTAAAAGAGATTTTATTCCCCATGTCACACAATTGACTAAAGCTACTTAAGTTATGCTTTAATCCATCAACCAACAAAATATATTCAAGAGAGAGTTTTTCGGCCTTACCAATTTGCTTAAGTCCTATAATTTTACCTTTGCCATTGTCACTAAAGGTTATTTTTCCTCCTTTCTTATCTTTCAAGTTTGTGAGAAGACTTGCATTACTGGTCATATGCCTTTAGCATTTACTATCCAAATACCATGACTTTTCTTTCCTTGTGGATTTCAAGCAAACCTATAAATGATGAAGTTCATCCATTTTTAGGTACCTAAATATTTTTAGGTCCTTGGGGGTTAGCATCAATGTATCCTAGGTGCACATTTCTAATATAACATTTGAAGTTTGAATGACCATATTTCCCACAATAGTGATATCTCAAGTGATTTTTATATTTTTGAGATTTTGTCCTATTATGTATTTTGGAATGATATTGAGGCCAATAATCATATTCTGGTTTTGATCTAGAATATGCATTCTTAGGTCTTCTAAAATGAGAGACACGCATGCCATGGCTATGTACATTAGTTTTAGGTCTAGCATTTTTAGTTGGAGGAATGTGATTATGAGAACTTGATGCCGTTACAAATGTAGTCTTAGATGTTGATGGAGCATCCCCTCCACTATAGCCAAGTCCATACTTAATTGTAGGACATCTTTGAGACTTAAGAATTTTATCCAATTTTTCTTTGCCATTGCAAAGTTTGGATAAGCACTCATTATGAGACTCTAACTTGTTTCTCAACAAGGAATTCTCATTTTTTAGCTTATTGCATTCTTGGACTCTAAGATTAATGGTCTTTTCCATTTCAACATTAGATGCACTTAATTCATTCATTTTCTTTTTATAAGCTATATAAGCATCTAAGACTTCATTTGACATTTCTTTCAAATTATTATATTTGTTTTGCAACTTATGATATTTTGAAAGTAATGTATCCATAATTTGTATGGCATCATTATTAGAATTAAAATTGGAATTACTAACCTCACTTGAAGATGTATCTTCTTCAATTTCCATGAATCAAAAATTGACTACTTCATCTTTGCTAGCTTCCTTCTCTTCATCAAAGTCACTTGAATCATCCCAAGTAGCTGCCAATACCTTTTTCTTGAAACTTCTATTATTTTTTTTAACCTTGGACATTCTACTTTTATGTGACCAAATTTTTCACACTTAAATTATTTCACTTGATTACCTTTGAACTTTTCATTCTTCTCTTATCTTTCAAATGGCTTCTTGTTTTTATTCTTTTTAAGAATAAGATTTCTTATTCTTTTGGTAAGTAAGGCCATGTCTTCATCATCTTCTCTTTCATTACTATCAATTTAAGAAGCCTCATTAGAAGCAATGAGTGTTATCCCTTTATTCTTCTCTTCCTTGAGATAAAGTAATCTCATGTGTGAGAAGTTTTCTCAACAAGTTGTCGGTTGGGAGGGTGCCCAAGTCATTGGCTTCTTCAATTGAAGCTACTCTTGCTTCCCAATCCTTTTTGGGTAGAACTCTCAAGATCTTACAATTTATATCTTCTTTAGAATAATTCTTTCCAAGCTTCCTTATTTGATTTACAATCACCATTAGACGATCGTACATTTCAGATACCTTCTCATTTGGTAACATTTGGAAGAGCTCATATTCATGAGTAACAATCTAAATTTTCTTACCATTGACTTGATTTGTTCCTTTATGAGTGGTCTCAAGAGTATCCCAAATTTGCTTTGCCGAAATGTAATGGGAGATTTTTCCATACTCATCTATACTTAAGGCACAATAAAGAGTGTTCATTGCCTTTTGATTTCTCCTATTTGCTTTTTTTTCCGCTGGTGTCCATTCAATTTTCAATTTGATGACTTCTATATCATCAACGATTTTTGTAGGAACCGAATAACCAGTTTCAACTATATCCCAAAGATTAATGCCATCACTATCTATGTAGATTTCCATTCTATTCTTCTAATAACGATAGTCGGTGCATTGAAGTAAGGTGGTCTTATGGTGGAGCCACCTTCAATAATGTCAGTTACTTGGTTTGCCATATGAACTTTGATCCAATATAGTTAAATCTTTGAAAGAGTGGATTCAAAGCTCTGATACCAATTGAAAGTCCCTTAGTAACCAAGAGGGGGGAGGGGGTGAATTGGTTATTTTATAAAATTAATGACAACTTAAAATTTAATGAATGGAAGAAGGAAAGAAAAATTCACACAAAGAATTTATAGTGGTTCAGCAAAATATGCCTACTTCCATTCCTCAAGATCACATTTGAGTATTTCATTATCTTTGATCCTTTTCAGGTTAAAGATCAAACCTTAAAGTATTTTGGCTCACACTAAACCTTACAACTGTTTTACAATGAGGCTCATACACAACCCAAAAGAATTACAAGAAATGAGAAAGAAATTACCTAATTACTTTTACCCAACTCTCAGAAATTAATTACACTTTAACAACCTTGAAGTTTAAGCAATTAATTCTCTTTTCAATAGAAAACTCAATTTAAAACTCAAGAACACTTAAATGCTTTAAAGGTATGAATTAATGCATAATAAATTGATTGTTGTTATTTTCTAACTTCATACAACTCATATAAATAGTTCTCAGCTTAAAAGAGCCATTTGGATGCATTAAATAAGCATTTAATGCAAAATCACGTCTTTGTAACGGCTATATTTTTATCAGATTACTAGGTGTAGCGGCGGCTACAAATAGAGTAGCCAGTGCTACTTATCTTGTACCGGGAGTAACAAAATTTCACAAAGGAAGCTTCGTGGTTAAGACTTTCAGTGTAGTGGCGGTGAATAGTCTTAGTAGCGGGCGCTACTTTATAAGTAACGGGCATAAAGCATCATCCAAATTTCTAAAGTGCTTCTGTGTCTCTGAGCCCAAAATGTAGCGGGAGCTGCTCAAAATGTAGCGGGCGCTATGACTTGGCTCTTTGAAATTCTTTGAAAAATAATTCAAAATTTACGGCTGTGAATGCTTGTGTATCGACTATGAATTGCATAGTAGCAACAACTACTCACTTAGTAGCAGAGGGCTACGCTCTGAGACTTAGCTACTGGATCTTTCTAGATAGAATGTAGCGGCTGTGAATAAACTTGCAGCGGGCACTACATGCTTGTGTAGTGGGCATTACTGATGAAAAAGCTGCAGAGTTATTCTACCACTTCTCCACCAAGAGGTAACTTGAAGTTTTCTTTGATTATTTAGGTTAAATAAGTGTTATAGTGTCATGAGCCGTTTCCGGATCGCGATGGTCCTAGGATGCAGGAAATACCAATGGCGACTGACACCCGTAGAACCCAGTATCACATGCAATATCTATAACCATCAATTAATTAATCAATTTACTTAGTTACTATTCATTCTGCAATTCTGTAAAACTGTCTGTAATTTAGTGCTATTGGCTGTAACATCCATCATCATATATCATATCATATATCATAAAGCATCATCACATATACATATACATGTTCATATCCTAACTAACCCATACATACCCCATGGAGCAGCTAGAATATGAACATCAAAATATAGTATTTAATATATTTACATTATTATCAGCTGTCAGCAGAAATCCACAGAATTACTGAAGTTGGGATTCAACATTCTACTCTTCCCCTGAAATGGTTAAACAAGGAAAAAATGAGTATATAAGATACTCAGTGAATCTATATGCATTGCTAAATAAAATAATATGGATTAAAAGGAATAATAAAAATAAGGTAACAATGGTACCATTATCCATAATGTCGGGTTACAGAATCAGTAACAGAAAATGACAGGAAGATCAATGGCATGGAATCATATAGTAAGACAAATATAGGGCCGTGAAACACGTAGACTATGTGTAATCACAAAATCGATCTCATATCAAGTAAACATAAGACTGATAAGGTCTTATGGTGTAATACCCTAGGAAGTCCTAACTTATATGCATGATTCAATTCTCAGTATGTGGCTTAAAAGCATTGAAATGATAGAAAATAATTTTAGAGGCACAGTTAGAAAGCGAATAAATTACTTTTTTGGAAATCGGCGGTGTCGGGAACACTGCCAAGAAATTAGTAGTTTGGTCAACAGATGAATTTCTGATTTTGACCAGAGGGTAAAAGATCACATAAATGCATGTGTAATTTTGGTAAAAAGAAAGAGGTAAAAAACATTTAGGAACATTGAAAAAGTAACCAATGGCAAAATCATAAATAAATGAAACTTCAAGGTAAATAGTAGAAATTGGTCTATCTGGGTTTCAGAATAGCTCTGAAACTATTTTTATAAATAAGTATAAATTAAAATAAGCCTTTTGAATTCCCACTTTGAAATCCAATTCTTAACAGAATTGTCAGAATAAATTACAAAAGAAGTTGGGGTCAAAATATAATTACTTGAAAGTTTAAAGACCAAAATATAATTTGCCATTATGACTTAATATATAAGGAATTCCTTAGTCAATTTTTGTCATCTTCTTCTTCCTTCCTTAGGGTGGCCGAACCATCTTCTTCATCTTCCTCCATTTTCCAAGCTTGTTTTCTTAAAGAAATCCATAGAAAACTTGAATTTAACCAAGGAATTCTTGAAGCACCATTTCGGCTCGAATCTCCATTCAAGGTAACAAGTTAATTAGTTTGATTTTATGGTTGTTTTAGATGAATTAGATGATGAATTTGATGGGTTTTAAGTTAGATTGCATCAATTGATGCATTTGGATAGGAATTCCCAATTTCAAACCCTAGGTTGAAGTTGTATGAATTGAACCTTTGATAACATTAGGTAACAAATTAGTTGTTTGTTCCTATCAAAATGTGCATGTTAGCTATTCAAGGTCTAACAAATCTTGTATAGCATTATCCACAATGGAAGTTGAATTTGTTGTATTTTCAGCTGCGGTATAAGTGGCAGTCTAGCTAAAGAGTTTTTTGAATCATTTGGGTAAAGGGGCAATAAGTTTTGATAAACTGTGACAATCAAGCAGTCATTACTTATACCAAAGACCCAAAATTCTATTGCAAGACTAAATATATTGACACAAAATATAATTTTATGAGAGATATGGTTATATGCAAATAAGTGAATATGGAATACATATCTACATATGTGTTCCTAGAAATGTATTCATTAGGCATACTAAATCTTAAGGATTATGTAAATGTTGATGTATTTTCTTTATTTGTTGTTTATGTTAAAAAATGTTAATTTTTACTATTATTCATTAATATTAAAAATATAATGATTGTTTTTGTGCTTACATGAGTGTGAATATTTACTGTTATTTATATTGTGAAAACATATCAGACATAAATAAGATTGACCTTATCACATGGGTAATTGCCTTTATTTTATCTAAGTGGTTAAAAAAGATGAGACTATTTTAAGCAAATTATCTTAGAGATAAAGAGAGAGCTCGTGCTGTAACACCCCAGTTGAATGGCTTAGAACTTAAGTTTTAAAGGGCAAACTTAAGGGGTTCCATATGTATTTATATGATATGTACTATGCATGTTTATGTTTGAATTGAATGGATATGCATGTTTTAGACAGTTTTACACATGTAAATATGCATCAAAGGATGTTAGGAAGAAATCGGGAAAAAATCAAAATTTTGTGAACTGGGGGTAAAATGGTCATTTCACACCCCTTCGAGGTTTTTTATGGAATTAACATGATAGTCAAAGGTAGAAAAGAAAATTAGGACTTGAAAATGATGTTAGTTAATTTATTTGAAGTTTTGATGGAGAAATAAACCCGATTGAAAATAGTGCCCGGTAAGCTGCTCAATTGAGGTGCTTCGATTGAACTAAGGGCAATATGGTCTTTTCCTTTGAGATATGGAATTATATTATTTATGAAATTCCATGGTATCATTTTAGGCTTGATTAAATCTAACCATTGGATCAAATGATGAAGAAATGGATGGTTAGATTAATAGGTTTCAGAATTGCTATTATAAGCTCAATGTATAGGATTTTTAGCTTTTGGTTTTGGATTTGGTGTGGCAAATGTATATTATAGACATCAATATTGACTTTGATTAACTAATGGCATAAAAGTATGAAAGATGGATGGATGGATGGCTAGGTTTCACCAATTTTATCATAAGATTGATGTATGGAATCACAACTTTGATATTTAGGTGGATTTCTCCTACCACTTCACCATTGTCATCTTCCTTAAGCCTTTTATGTTCATAATTTTCTTCCTTTGCCATAGCTAGGTTTCGGCCACTTTGAAAATCCACCAAACCTTATGTTTTTCTTCTATTTTTGGATAGAAACATACTAATTCCTACCTTATGAACTCAAATATAACCTTAGATTTCAAAGAAACACTCATTTAGACTAAGAATTAATTCAAAGAAGATTTTGAAGAATTTTTAGTAAGTTGTTAGTTTTGAAGTTCTTTTGATTCAATGATGTTTATATGATGTTCCTTGATGTTTATTAGTGATCAAAACATATTTTGTATGGTTAGAATTCAAAAAGTTGGATTGAAACCCTAATAGGAAGAACTTTGAATCAAATTGATGTGTTGATGAATCTTTTGGTTCAAATGATGTTTAAATGATGTGTATGATATGAATTTGTGATCAAATGAAGGAAACAAACTCATTTGGTTATGATAATGATTTGGCCGAATTGAGGTGTTTGGTTAATGATGTTTGATTTTGATGTTTAAATGGTTTTAAAGGTGTAAATGATGTGTATTTGATGTAATTAACATGAATTGATGGCTAAATGTTTGAAATGAATTGATTTGGAGAAAAGTTTGGTTTGGCCGAAATGTATAAGTAAGAACAATGCTTTAGTGCTTTGATGTTTGATAGGTTTAAATGATTATATGTTATGTATTTGATGTATATTAATGTTGTATGTTTGAATGGTGTTGAAAAATGGAAGAATGGAATGATTTCCATTAAAGTGATAACATATGGACTTTATTACTTTAAGGTGTTAGGCAAATGCCAATGAAGAAGTAAGATATGAATAAGGTATAATGGCATAAATGATTGAAATGTATAAGGTTAAATGTAGGAAGATTGAATGGTATAAGTGATTTGAAGCATATTTGAGAATTTGTGCATGTTTGGTATGAAATATTGAGCTAAGTGTTTGGAAGTTCATAACTTAGCATTATATTGATGAATATGTATAATGTGAGTGATATGTGATGATAGAAATGCATTTGGTGCATAAAATATATGAAAAGTGTTAAAAGAGTAATATAGGGCCTTTGATGTGCTTAATGTGTAATATGTGTATAATATATGTGATTATGTGTTAATATGCTTGAATATGACTTAATATGGCATGATACGTGTTTTGATATGGTTTATGTTGAGTATAAGTCTTATAAGCCCAATTTGATTGTTATAGGGGAAAGTTCCCAAGCTAAAGCAGCCGACGGCGAGTCGTGGGCTTGCTAGAGTTTCTGGGGGAATAATTTTGAAGTTTGTGATTGAGGTGAGTCTATATATATGTTTGATACATTATTCATTCATAAGTCATGCATTTATGCATATGAAATGATAACCTTGCTTGAAAACCATTAATGATCCACATTTGAGCAATTTTGCCAATTTGACCTAAAACAGAGCTTCTGAAATGCCTATAATTGGCATAAACTTTGATGGCTATAAAATTTATTCTAAAAGGCTTTTTGACCTGAAAGCAAGTCCAATTATCTTATATATATATGAACTTGATATTGGTACAAAGAAAATGCCATGTATATATTGATTTCAAGGCAAACCAGAAAGTGCCTGAAAAATAAGAAACGGACTCGTAATTTGGGAGCCAGTTGCGGCAGCGCAAACTGGGCCCCGGCGGGCAAAAATTTAAAATTGAGCCAAACCCTTTCTTTGGGTCTATTATTGATATATAACATCATTTAAATCCTATTTGAGACTTATTTTAATATGTTTATGCTATATGAGACATTTGCATATAATATATTATAACAAGACTACTTCGATGGTGTAGAAACAAACCATCGGCTGTGATCACAGATATATGTTATGACCTCTGCTAGGGAGGGGTGAAATTCCCTATGACATGGGTGTTTTGGAGGGATATGTGATGAAAGTGTAGTAACAGCTCAGTATGATATGATATGACATGTTACAGGCTCCTGTTATATTATATGCATTATGGTTCATAATATGTATTTCATCATGTTATCACCAGCATTTCTATTTACAGATCATTAATGGATAGATATGACTGTCATTAATATTATTGCATACTCATATATATATATAATGACTCACTGAGTATAAAGTTATACTCACCCTTTCAGTGGTTACATGTTTCAGAACCTCGGTGAGGCAGTCATCCATTGGCTGCATCATCTCCAGCCTTGGATCAAATGTATGTATTTGAGGTCACTCCTGTGTATAGAAGTTCCTTGGTATATAATGTATAGAGATTTGAATTGACTTAAGTAAAATGTTAAAATGGTCAAATGGTAATCAAATATGATATGATAATGTATATGTTGTACATATATATGATATATGAGCTTGATATGATATGTGTATGTTATGAGATGTGATTGCAAATATTGAAGTGCATATTGAGTTGTGTTTGATCAATGGAGGTTATAAGGGGATGTATATTATATTGGGAGTGCAAATTGATATGTTTTGTGGATAGCTTAAGTCAGAGTTACAAAGGAAACTCTGTCAGTTTTTCTGCATGATTAATATGATGTTTTTTATAAAAAAAAATTTATCACCTAAAATGTATCACAGGTTAAGTAATGATTGTAAAAGAAACAGTAAAAGAAACAGTATGGGTTCTTCGAGGTACTGGTGGCTTAGGTATTACCCGTACCCTAGGACCGTCATAGTCTAAAATTAGGCTGTAACAGATTTGGTATCAGAGCCAGGTTTAGTAAACCTGTGATGTTATATGTCAGTGATAGAGTATATACCAAGGAACATAGGAGTTCGTATATCATCTAAGTTAAATGGTATCTTTATTGTTTGAAATTCTGAGAATCTATTGTATGAAAACTCCTCTATGTTATGTAAATGGTTGCTTATTTAAATATATGCAGAGATATGTTAAGAAGTGTGAATAGGGGGGATATTCCTGATATGGAGGGTCAACATAGGACTGATAATGGGGAGCCTGAGGTAGGCACAAAAACATCTGTACAGGCAGAGAGAATTAGTCCTGATCCACCTAGATCCAGACAGCATACAGAGGGGAGCAGTATAGGTGATGTCACATCCCACACTATAGGGATGTGATGGTCCTAAGGCACGGGAACAATTATACAACTAGTACCACGAAGAACCCAAGTTACATGCTTTCATTTCACTTAATCATTTTTATGACATATTTTTTTTAAACACTTGAGTTTTACAGAAAATCGGACAGTCTCCTCTGTAATGTTAACATTACCCAAATAGAAAAACATAACAGAACACTTCTAAAGTCAATATCAAATCCCAAGTCAACCTCCAATGCACAACTCACATTAGTTCATACTTATGCCAACTCATAATATACAATCCATATCAACTCATATAACGATTCCATGCATCACAGATCATATAACAGTTCCTTGTAATATCATTCATACATTTGTCAATACCATATGAGCTTATCATAGCAGTTGCACCCCCTGATGCAGTATATGCATTCATATACATATATATCATAACATACAATCACATCATAACATATAATTGTATATTTACATGTCCACAAGTCATACTCCAATATATATATATATACAACTAATATCATGCAGTGTTCTATACTACTCTAGGAAAAGACTATACATCTGCTCCGTAGCTGGAATTACAAAAGTAGCCGGGGATGACCGCGTCTCACTCTCTTTTCCCTGAAATGGTTCAACATAGTAGGGTGAGTATAAAAATACTCAGTGGATCTATAAATATGGAATGCATTACTAATTTAAAGATACACATCTGATCATTTATGATTGCAGTAAGTATGATGCCAATTTGTCATTATAAAGTTGAATATAGATATGATGACAGTTATTGATATGAAGATAATTATAGATATGATGAGATATGACAATATGATAGAATGGATCAAAATGTATAAGCTGAACAGGATTGGGTCAAATAATTGAGTAATACTGCTATTTCTGTCCATATCTCCATTTCCATATAAATATCATAAGGAGGATCAATCCTTATGGCTAGAGCCATATCCCTATCTCTAACTAGGGCAAATAGTACTAGTGTGCACACCGTCGATGGAATTACCCGCTACACCATCGAAGTAGCCCTGTCATGTTACCATATGCAAATGTTCCAAACCATGATGAAAATGCAACAAGTATAACTCATATGAGGTGCCAAATAGCCAATATATCCATATAATCATGTATAGAACCAATTGGGAACAACTTACAATTTTGGCCCGTCGGGTCCAGTTGCGTTATCGCAGTGACTTACCAAATTACGGGTCCGTTTCCCGTTTTTCAGTGACTTTTTGGTTTCACATGTTACCAACATATATGATGCAAATTTAACATCTAAGATACAAGTATACATATATATAG
>CANXYC010648873.1:0-10580 GCA_948193065.1 Aleurites moluccanus | reverse complement strand
TTATGAAATTGTCAAGCTATAATGAGCTTATTATTGTATTGCATGCCATATAGTATAGTCATTTGGGTTCTTCGTGGTACTGGTAGCATAAGCATCACCCGTACCCTAGGACCGTCGCGGCTCCTAAGTTGGGTCGTGACATTCTCTATCACCCAAGGAAGGCCAATGTAGTGGCTGATGCTTTGAGCAGGAAATCAATGGGTAGTCTTGCTCATATTGTGATTGGCAGGAGGCCATTGATTAGAGAGATCAGGGAGTTAGCAGATATGGGAGTAGAGTTGGATTTGGGTTCCCAAGATTGGAACCAGGCTCTGATAGCCCAATTTCGGGCAAAGTCGTTATTGCTAGATGATATAAAGGTGGCTCAGGACAGAGATCCTTATTTATTGAAGCTCAAGGGACAGGTTCAGAGTGGACGGATGACAGAGTTCATAGTGGAGGATGGGATATTGAGATGTGGGAGGCGTATTTATGTACCGGATTGTGATGAGCTACGGGATCGAATTATGAGAAAGGCTCACTACTCAGCATATAGTGTACATCCAGGGATTACCAAGATGTACCATGATCTCAGAGATGTTTATTGATGGCCAGGGATGAAGAGAGATGTAGCTCAGTTTGTGTCGAAATGCTTAGCCTGTCAGCAGGTTAAGTTTGAGCATCAGAAGCCATCAGGGCTACTTCAGGAGATAGAGTTGCCAGAGTGGAAATGGGAACAGGTTACCATGGATTTTATAGTTGGTCTACCACGGACTTCGAGGGGAAATGATTCTATTTGGGTGATTATTGATCGGTTAACGAAGTCTGCTCATTTTCTGGAGCTAAAGACCAGTTATATGGCAGCTCAGTATGCATAGTTGTATATGGATAAGATTGTGCGTCTTCATGGAGTTCCTTTGGTGATTATATCTGATAGGGGTACATAGTTCACATCTCGATTTTGGCAGAAATTTCAGGAGGCTACGGGTACCCAGTTACAGGTCAATACTGCTTTCCATCTATAGACTGATGGGCAGTCGGAGAGGAGGATTCAAACTTTGGAGGATATGTTGAGACTATGTGTTTGGGATTTCAAGGGTAACTGGGATTATTATCTGCTATTGATAGAGTTCTCCTACAACAACAGTCACCACTCTTTTATTGTTATGGCTCCATTTGAAGCACTATATGGTAGGAAGTGCAGATCTCCAGTGTGTTGGGTGGAGCCGAGAGAGAAGCAGCTAGAGGGACCAGAGTTGATTAGAGAGACGATGGAAAAGGTTCCTATGATCAGAGAGTGGATGAGGACTGCCTTCAGTAGGCAGAAGAGTTATGCTGATCCGAAAAGGAAGGATGTACATTTTTCTGTTGGTGATCATGTCTTCCTAAAGGTCTCACCGATGAGGGGAGTTATGAGATTTAGGAAGAGGGGCAAGCTATCACCACGATTTATAGGCCCATTTGAGATACTTGAAAGGATTAGTAGTGTGGCCTATATATTGGCTCTTCCACCTAGTATGAGCCACGTACATCCAGTCTTCCATATATCTATGCTACGGAAGTATGTGTCCGAACCATCGTACATTTTGGAGGTACAGGATATGGATCTCAGTGATGATTTGTCCTTTGAGGAGCTACTTATGGAGATCATTGATAGGCAGGTCAGGCAGCTTCGAAATAAAGAAATCCCAATGGTAAAAGTACTACGGAGGAATCAGACGATGGAGGAGTGTACATAGGACAGCGGGCAAGAGATGCGGAGTAGATATCCATCCCTGTTCCAGCACTGAGGTATGTTTTATTTAAATTCGAGGACGAATTTATTTGTAGGGGGTAGAATGTAATACCCTAGAAAGTTATAACTATCATGCATTAATTAATTCTCAGTATGTGGTCCATTAGCCTTGAATTGAGGGGAAATAATTTTAGAGACACAGTTAGAAAGCAAACTTGTTACTTTTCCGGAAAGCAGCAGTGTCGGGAACACCGCCGAGAAATTAGCAGTCCGGTCAACAGAATAATTTCTGAAGTTGATCTGGGGGTAAAAGATGACCATAATTTATTTTTAATTTTGGTAAAAAGAAAGAAGTGAAAATTATTTAGGAACACTGAAAAAGTAAGTAATGGCATTTTTATAAATAAATGGAAGTTTAAGGTGAATAGTGGAAATTGATCGGTCGGGGTTACAGAATGACTCCATAAATATTTTTATAAATAAGTATAAATTAAAATAAGCTTATTGACTCCCTACTCTGATATCAAAATCTTAACAGAATTGACAGAATAAATTACAAAAGATTTTGGACCAAAATATGATGGATGAAACTTGGAGGAGTTAGTTGTAATTGTGCAAATTAGATTTTTCTATTTATTTGCCTTAGCCAAAATTTGCTTCATCTTTTCTTCCTTCTCCACCATTGCCAGACCACCATTCTCCATCTTCATTTCTTCTTATTTCTTATAGATTTGTTAAGGAAATTGATAGAAAAATATAGTTCTAACCTAGTTCTATCTATTGCTACCATTAGTTTGCTTGGAGGATTAAGGAATCTCAAGGAATAATTGAAGGAGGGATTTCGGCTAACATGCTCCATTGAGCTAAGAATGAGTTTTGTTTGATTTTAATGCTTAGTTAGATGTTATTTAGGTTGAATTAGATGGGTTTGAAGCCAATTTGTGTTAATTGATGCTATTGAATGGAAATCCCTAAATTTATTTGGTAAATTTGAAGTTGTAAGAGATAATTGTTGAATTGGTGTTAGGTTTTGTTAATTGATATTAGAATTAGCTAATTGAATGTGAATGGGTAACTAATTGATGGATTAATTGATGTAGAATTGGAGATTGAACAAAGGTGATATTCAAAGTAACCTATTTTGGCATTTCGGTTGAATTGGTGAATTTGGCATGTACAAAGGCTAATTGAGGGATTAGGTGAGTTTACATTGCATCATTTAACATGCCTAAATGATTTAATTATTGATTGGAAACCAATTGTGAAAAACCTAGTTTAGCCGAACCACACTGCCCTTTTGTTGCCTTTGGAATTTGCTTGATTTTGCCATGTTTTTTCTTGCCAATTTGATCCATTTGACATTGTTTAATTGTGTTTCTTTGATTACCTATCTTGATATTTCAATGTGGTTTGTTATTGATTTGAATGGGCAAGCCAAATTTGTACGAAAACCTAACCTATTAGCTTGCCATTTTATGCCCACCAAGTGTTCGCTGAAATGCCTAGTTTATTTGCCTTTAGCCTATTGGTTTGCCATAGGCCTACCAATTGAATATCATTGTCGCCAGCGACATTGGCATGCCAATTGACCTTCTATTTTCTGCTACCGTACCAACTATTATTTTATGTCTTTCCTTATTGCTAAACCTTATATTATTGATTATACATTGTATACGACATTGCCATTGATTATATTGATTACTGTACTGATTAATACTGAACTGATTGTTATTGGATTGACTATTATCTGGATGCTATTGTTGCTTATGGTATCCCTCGTTATTGACCCTGATATGGTAAGGCAGAGCTACCGATCCGACAGGGTAGTGGGGAAATACTGTCGGCGATGTGCATATTATAGTACTGATACCCATGCTAGGAGGGGTTATGGTCCTGGCTATAGGACCTGATCAGCCTTATGCTCATTGATACTGATATTGGAGACCTTCTTGGTCCACACTAACTGATTACTGGAGATTGTATGATTTCTTTTCATACAGTCCATCCCATTATCTGTCTTTCCATATGTAATTGAGCCTATATGATATTCTTTGGCTTTATTGTACCCTGATATTTATACTGTATACCGTTATCTCATTGACTGATACCATTGTTTATTTATGCCTATTATTTATTGTGATGCATGTAAATTCACTGAGTATCATCTATACTCACCGTTTATCTGTTTACCCATTTCAAGAGAGGAGTAGGTTGCAGAATCTAGTCTTCTATCTTCAGTGAATTTCTGCTACGGACTGATTATGTATATTTTTTATACATTCTGTATATTTATTTTTGGTGTTCATTGTCTATGTGCTCCGTGGGTATGTATTGGCTTAGCTAGGAGATGAACATTGTATATAATGCTTAATGATATATTGAGTATATGATGATGCATGATATGATAATTTGAATGGTTTCAGCCAATTGCAGAATGATTACAGAATGCATGACAGGTTAACAGAATGACTGGTAATTAATTAATAGGAATAATATATTGAGGTTTATAGATGATGCATGTGATATTGGGTTCTACGAGTGCCGGTCGCCATTAGCATCTCCCGTGCCCTAAGACTGTCGTGGTCCGGAAAACCGGGTCGTGACATAAGCCTCCCGACACCCGTTGAACTCTTCTAAAACCTATAAATATCACTTGCTATAATATTTCTATATCCAATTTATCAATCCATCCCTCATCACCTATTATCAATTCTATACTAAATATATCTCATTCACATTATATAATAGTGACTAATAATATTTACAAGCCATATTCAATATAATCATCCCATTAATTTATATAACCATAGAGCAACTAAGATTGCATAAGAAATATATACAAGTACAAATATTTATATTATATCAAAAGAGTTGAATTCACTGAAGAAGAATTCTTGGACCAGCTTTATTCATGACCTAAAATGTTTAAACAACTAAAGGGGTGAGTATTTTCATACTCAATGAGTCAATATATATATTACTACACAATAAACTTGGTAGATATCAACAATAAATAATACGCAGCAATAGGTTCATGGGTAACACACCAGAGACCCAAATCATTGGAAATGACTTATGGACATCAATTAAAGATGTACAGGAACTGAGAGAAATAATAATCATGTATATATAATAGATAATGGGCCACGAAATATATATCATTACACATATCATATGTAAATAACATAAGGTAGATCAGTCCTTATGGCTAGGACCATAACCCTTCCCAGCTAGGGTTTCAATAATATTCTATTGTGCACAATGTTGATAGCATTTACCTACTACCCCATCAGTAAGGAAATTATGTCATATAACATTATAAATAGGCAAAAGAAAACAAATAAAGTTCCAAATATTCAATAAAATCAATGTGTCACAGTTACAATAACATTAGCTCAATGGAGCATAATTATCAAATATTGTCTTATAGAAATGGTATTTATATCAAAGAAGCAATAAAATATGGACAAAATGCTACAAAGATCATATGAATATCAGGTATGAAATATGTCAAAAAGTTACATTTACGCTGGAGAGAAAGCAAGTCATCGCGCTAGCAAAACTAGTGGCATTTAGCTAGTGTATGAATATTTTATCGAGCACATGGTGTGCACTATTTTAGGGCTGAATAGGTAGGTTTATATGGTTTATATAACAATAGCCAAAGTTTACAAATCAAGTTCTTGTGGCAACAAACACAACGGTATCATCAAATAGGGTTTATAAACAACAATTAACAATGCAATTGGAGCTTGAATTCAAGGAAAATTCAAAAGGAGTATTTTGGCCAAATGGATGCATCAATGAAAATGGATTCAAATTGTTCAAATAAAGGTTTAAATATACATAATAATATACATATGACTCACCAAATTCGATGGTTCAGTCGATTAAGCGATAAAACCTCGATTTTCCTATAACAGGCAAAAATAGTGTTCTTCATTTTTCTTTGATTGTACAACCAATTTTTTTACTCATTTTAGCATCAATTAGATATAAATAGTGGTATTCTAGCATTAAATATAATTACAAAATTCATATGGAAAATTTGACATTAAACCTAAAATAATTAATTTAGGGTTTTTCTCTAATTCATCTAAATATCTTCCAAATCACCATTTTCATCATCTTGACTATTAATAGGACTTTAATTGATGTTAAAAAAGGAAAAATAAATTAATTACCTGATGGAAACCCTAATGGCCAAATGCTCCTTTAAAGATTTGCCAAACTTTCTTTTGAAATCTTGATGAATTTTGATAGGTAATATGTGTTTTAGGTTTAGTTTTAATGTTTAGTTGAATTTTTTTTTTTTAGTTTCCTTTGTGAAATTTGAAAAGGAATTTGTGAGGAGTTGGAGATGGTGTACGGTGTGGAGGGTAAGAAGAAAAGGAAATGGAAATTTTGATAAAGAAAAAGGAATTAGAATAGATTTTTCGCCTATAAACTTTCCGTAATTATACTTTGGACCCGAAACTTATAACTATTTATATTTTTATCCCATTTCAATTATGAAACAATGTCACACCCCAACTCTAGTGGTGCGATGGTCCTAGGGAAAGGGTAGGCTTAAGGCCATCATAAACCTGTAGAACACTCATATCCTAGATCTCATACATAACATATATCCACATCATACTTGGTTATTATCATGTATACTCATTTCTATGAATCATATAATCATCATTCATGCATTTCCATACGTCACCATATGATTTTCTCTTGTTTCTTACCGATCAAAAGTTACATCCCACATCAATAAGGAATAAGGGAAACCCATAACGAATCAATTCAGACATCAAAATAATGTCATCCTTAACATCTAACTACGGAGCTCTAGAGCATACTCCTTATACATATAAATACCATAATACAAAATAATATACATCAAAAGAATTACATAAAGTCTTTTTGGAGGAATGAATCAAAAAGCTTTGTCTTCTATGTTAGCTCCCTCTCGAGCTACACTACACCTAAAAATCACAAAAGAGGAGTGAGCCTTCAACTCATTATGATATAAATATGCAATGCAAAGGTCAAGCCAAAGGAACATTGGTATGGAAGTTTTATAAGGTTATGCTTATGAGAACATAAGCGCTCATAATCAAATAGCACTATCAGATCATATGATAAAATTGTCATCATCATCAAAATGCATCAGTAGCCTTGCTACCTTATCATAACATATATGCTTAGTCGGGCATATGCCTAAAGCTTATGGCTCCCTCTAGGTGGAACACTGATAAAAACCCTATCAGCTGGGCTCCCAAAGTGAACAATGGACCAATGAATTTACTCTCATTGGGAAGAGCGTTCTATACATATGCATATCATAGGTAATATAGCTTGGATTTTACAAAGAATCATATTAGTCACAAGACCATCAACATATAAACATGAATTCATTCAAGTTAGCAAATAGGTGTCATATGAGCTTGGTCCAAGGAAGAATGACCAAGTCATTTACAATATATAAAGTGATTACATGGAAATTATCATTCATTTGAGAACATCATAAGAAATTCATTTAATAGTTTAACAATACAATAGTTCATAACATGAGAATCATATACATGTATATTAGGAAGGATTGAACAATCAATTTCAAGGAAACAACATGCATATGCAATGTTTATACTTATCTCAAAGCAATTCCTTGCAAAATAATCTCTCTTATAATATGAGAAGCATGAATTATTCCTTAGTCTCTTGTGATTTCCATTCCTAAATCAAAATCCCAATATCCACAAATTAGAATTTAATCATACATGTTCATATGGTTGTAGTCCTTATGATTTAATCATCTAGAGATGTAATACCCTAGGAAGTTATAACTTATATGCATGATTCAATTCTCAGTATGTGGTTTAAAAGCATTGAAATGATGAAAAATAATTTTAGAGACAGTTAAAAAGCGAATAAATTACTTTTCCGAAAATCAGCGGTGTTGGGAACACTGCCGAGAAATTAGCAGTCCAGTCAACAGATGAATTTATGATTCTGAACAAGGGATAATAGATCACATAAATGCATGTGTAATTTTGGTAAAAAGAAAGAAGTGAAAAACATTTAGGAACACTGAAAAAGTAACCAATGGCAAAACCGTAATAAATGAAATTTTGAGGTGAATAGTAAAAATTGGTCCGTCTGGGTTTCAGAATAGTTCTGAAACTATTTTTATAAATAATTATAAATTAAAATAAGCCTTTTTATTTCCCACTTTGAAATCTAAATCCCAACAGAATTGTCAAAATAAATTACAGAAGAAGTTGGGGTCAAAGTCTAAATACATAGAAGTTTAAGGACCAAAATAGAATTTGCCATTATGATTTAATATAAAAGCAACACTTAGTTAAATTTCTATCATCTTCTTCTTCTCTTCACATAGTGGCCGAATCTTCCTTGCCATTCTTCCTCCATTTCTACTTCATTTTTCCAACCAAAAATTCATAGAAAACTTGAAATTTAACCTTGATTCAATCATTTCCATCCATTTCTCACTTGGAAAGCTAAAGGAAATCAAGAATCTTGGACTTCATCAATTCGGCTACTTTATCCATTTTAGGTAACCAATTGATTTGTTTGATTTTATTGTTTATTTAGATGATTTAGACATTGAATTGAATGGGTTTTAGGTTAGATTGCATCAATTGATGCATTTGGATAGAAATCCCTCATTTGCTAATCCTAATTGAAGTTGTATGATTGAGCTTGATTAATTAATGCTAGTTTATGTTTTTTAAGCTTAGAATATGTTAATTGAAGGCTATTAGATGATTAATTGATGGTTATTTTGGTATAGAAAACAAAGATTACACAAGTTGCCATATTTTCCTCCTTTGAAGCTTTTGGGTGGAAATCAATTTTTCAAAGCTATTGGAAGCCTTAGGTGAGTTCTATATGCATCATTTAACATGCCTAATACCTTAGAATTGAAATTGGAAACCATATGAAAATGCCCCACTTTGGTCGAACCATGTTTACTATTCATTGCCTTTGGTTTTGTTTGATTTTTCTTTGAAATTCCTATGCCATTTTGATCCTTTTGATGTTGTTGTATATTTGTTGCCTATTGTGTTGCCTACAATGTGAACTTGTTGGTTGAATTGTGCTTGCCAACTTTGCACCAAACCCTAACCTAATGGCTTGCCCTTTTGTACCCACCACGTATTTGATGAATTTCCTAGTTGTAATTCCATAGGCCTATCACATTTTTCCTCTATAGGCCTACCATTTGAATGCCATCGTCGCCAGCGATATTATCATGCCAATTGGCCTACCAATTTCCTTTGCCGAGCCAACCTTTGTTCCATACCTTTGTTGTTTACCAAACCGATTATCATTAAATGTATATCATATATATTGCAATGCCATTAATTGAATTGCTACTTGAATTGAGCGATATTGTGATTATGGATATTGATGATACATTGTTGCATAATGATATCCATTCATATGTTTTATTCTTATATTAGCCCTAATATGGCTTGACAGAGCTACCACTCCGACAGGGTAGTGGGTAAATACTGTCGGCGATGTGCACATTGTATTACTGATGCCCTAGCTGGGAAGGGTTATGGTCCTAGCCATAAGACCTGATTAATCTTATGCTTATTAATACTAATATTACTAGAGACTGTATGTTCGCATATAGTCCATACTGATACTACTGGAGACTGTATGTTTACATATAGTCCATCCCTTTATCTGTCTTTCCATATGATACCGAACCTATGATATGCTTATTGCTATTCTATCACCATCTATTATTGATTCTGAAAACTGTTCATATTGACCTATTGATATCATTGTTCCATCTGTTACCATTATATTTATTGGCGATGCATATAGATTCATTGAGTATCTTATATACTCAGCCTTTTCTCTATTTAACCATTTCAGGAGAGGAGTAGATTGCAGAATCTCATCTTCAGACATCCGTGGATTTCTGCTTACTATCAATTAATGTAAATATTATATATTTTGTATTTTGGTGTTCATGTTCTAGCTGCTCCATGGGGTATGTATGGATTAGTTAGGATATGAACATGTATATTTATATGTGAAGATATTTTATGGTATATGATATGAATATGACATGACATGATGGATTTTACAGCTTACTACATTTAATTATAGAAAGAATGACAGAATGACTGATAATTAAGTAAAATGAATAATTAATCGATAGTTATAGATTATGCATGTGATACTGGGTTCTACGGGTGCCAGTCGCCATTGGCATCTCCCCCATCCTAGAACCGTTGCGATCCGGAAGCTGGTCGTGACAGAAGTAGTATCAGAGTTCTAGGTTATCGACACCAGAGCATAGGTTACAAATGAATAGTGACTAGATTACAGAGAAATAGTAACTAAGTACAGAATGGGGTAGAATTAAGTAAATCATGGAGCATAGGAATTCCTGTGTTGTCTTTTGTTGTATTCGTCTGTTATGTGTTAGTATTCTGCGTTTCTATGATATATTGAGTACATTTCCTATTTTTTTGACAGATTACAGAGATGTTTGACGATAGGAACAGAGATACCATGATTGATCTTGATTAATTAGTGTTAGTTTATGTTGTTTAAACTTAGAATATGTTAATTGGAGACTATTAGATGATTAATTGTTGGTTATTTTGGTGTAGAAAACAAAGATTACACAAGTTGCCATATTTGCCTCCTTTGATGGGTGGAAATTAATTTTTCAAATCAATTGGAAGCTTTAGGTGAGTTCTATATGCATCATTTAACATGCCTAATACCTTAGAATTGAAATTGGAAACCATATGAAAATGCCCCACTTTGGCCGAACCATGTTTACTATTCATTGCCTTTGGTTTTGTTTGATTTTTCTTTGAAATTC
>CANXYC010648843.1:0-14090 GCA_948193065.1 Aleurites moluccanus | reverse complement strand
TAAATCATTTTCTACTTCTAAATATGGTGATAATTCCATAAGAACTCGAAGGGCTGCAAAATGACCATTTTGCCCCCAGTTCACAAAATTTCAAGTTTCTTCCAATTTCTTCCTAACAGCCTTTGATGTACTTTTACATGTATAAAACTGTCTAAAACATGCATATTCATACAATTTAAGCATAAACATCATCATACATATCATCCAAATATATAAGAAAAACCGCCTTTGGTTTGCCTCAAAAGGTTGTGTTCTAAGCCTTTCAACTAGGGTGTTATAGGATGTCGATTGCCTCTGGCAGTTCCTACATCTGAAAATTGTCATTTTCCATTTTTGGGACGTGACAAAGGTGGTATCAGAGCATAGGTGTATATGAATAGTAACTAGACATAAGTAAACCATGTAGCATAGGAATTCATGTTTCGCCTTTTATAGTATTCGTCATATTTTCTATATATTATGCGATATTGTACTGTATTAAACTGTCTTTTGTTTTCTATCGTGATCAAGATGTCAGAGAGATAGAAGGACCACACTATAAAAGACAAAGACAAAGAGGTTACTAGAGAGGCAGAAGTAGCCTCTAATGAGTCACTAGTTAGGGAGGAGACAGAGGAACCTCCCCATTCCCGACGGAGGACAGAGGATACCAGAATGGGTGATAACCCCTGGAGGATGGAAATAATGCAGAGGATGATGAAATTATGTTGGGAAATACAGGAATTAAGGTAGGAAAGACAGGCTATGCCTCCACCAGCACCACCAACAGTGTTGCCCCCTACTGTACCATCCGTTTCGCCAGCTGCACTAGTTTCAGCTCCAATATCGCCAGTAATGATCCCTAGTGAGCCTACAGTCTAAAAGGGTCGGCGGATTATAGATGAAGGAGGAGTCAGTATCTTTAATTTCCTGAAGCTAAATCTGTCTGAGTTTAAGGGTGACAGAAGAGAGGAGCCTATTGACTTCTTGGAGAAAATCGAAAAGGTAATGAGGAGGCTACCTTATTCAGATGCTAGAGCAGTTGAGATGGTTGGGCTATTATCGAAAGGGAAAGCCTGGAGTTGGTTTTCTAGACATATGGAGCCATAGTTGTACAGTGATCACCCTCCTACCTAGGCTCAGTTCAAATAAGGCCTGTTGGATGAATTTCTTGCAGAGGGAGTTAAAGCTTGAAATACTATATAGTTTGAGCAACTGGAGTAGGGTAACATGAGTGTAGAGGAGTATGCAGATGAGTTCATACGGCTGAGCAGATATGCTACCAGGATTACGTCTACAGAGGCTGATCTTATTAGCAGATTCAAAGGGGATTGCATGCCTTATTACATAATGCTCTGTTAGCTACAGAATTTACTTCTCTGAAAACTATTATTGATAAAGTTAATCAGATAAAGGAGAAGTACAAATCAGAGAGAGAGAAAAGGGAACAAAAAAGGAAAGGAGGATCTAGTATTTAGAGTAGAAGAGGGAAAGAAAGTTCCTAGCCAAGACAAACAGAGATAGGGTCCATAATGGAGTATATACCACAACTTGGTAGTCAGAGGCGGAGGAGTTAGAGTAGAGGTCCTCTAATACAACCGGTTTCTTCTAATTCATAGGGTTTATTCAAACCAGTGACTTAAATGCCCAGTGTGTCTGTTTGTAGTTTTGCGGCAAGAGGCATAGAGGGGAATGCAGGCAATAGTCTGGTGCCTATATGAAATGCGGTCAACAGGGGCATTTCATTAAAAACTGCCCAATGTGGAGTGAGCAATAGCCTTCTATAATAGTATCACAGCCGACAGTTCAACTGAGTCAGAATGAGAGAAGAAAGGCTCTAGGCAGAGGCAGAGGTATAGGGCAGGTACAAAGCAGTAGTCAAGCTCCTGCAAAGAGAGGATAGGGGCGAGTTTTTGCTATAAATACTCAGGAGGCCCAAAGAGCAAACAATGCAGTAACAAGTATGATTCTGATTCATAATGAAATAACACAAGTCTTATTTGATTTGTGTTCTACATATTCTTTTGTTTCACCTATGTTTGCACTTAAATTAAAAGTGGAAAGGCAATAAATGACCATATCGTTAGAGATAACCACACCTATGGGGGAGAGTATAGAAGTAAAATATTTTTACCCGGGTTGTGTAGTTGAAATTAAGGATAATGTTCTGCATGTTAATTTGATAGAATTTCTTAAGCTTGATGTTATATTAGGTATGGATTGGCTAACAACACATTGTGTAGTAATTGATTACTATAAGAAGCAGATTAAGTTCGAACTAGAGGGACAAGCAGAATTTGAGTACCAGGGTGAAAATGTGAAACTGGTATTCATCTTATTTCATCCATCCAAGCTAGGAAGATGATAAGGAAGGGTTGTTCAGCCTACTTAGCTCATGTGATAGATGTTCAAAAAGCTCCGACAGGAATTAATTAAATACCTGTTGTTAGAGAATTTCCTGATATCTTCCCTGAAGATTTTCCAGGGCTACCCCCAGAAAGGGAGATTGAGTTTGAGATTGATGTGTATCTTGGCACCAATCAAATATCCATTCCTCTTTATAGAATGGCACCTACTGAGTTGAAAGAGTTTTCAGGGAAATAGTAGAAATTGAATTCTTGAGTCTCCTTCCTCCATGGAATCCTACTGTATATTTTGATCAATGTAATTTTTTTAACTCTATGTTGTAAATATTCTAGTTGCTCCATGGTTATGTGTAAATGGATTTAAATAGATTGTGTGTATGGATGATATATAATATATAAAGGTTAATTATGGTTATGGCATATGTGAATGATGATTACAAATATTAGAATGACAGACTATAGATTACAGAGTTACATAATGCATAATAAGTAATTAAATGGGTAATAATAAGACGGTAATTAGATAGGATAAGGGTTTTATAGGTGTTGGTTGCCACTAGCAATTCATGCATCCCTGGACCATCATATTCCATTTTTAAGACGTGACACAGTCAGAGTGGACCATACAGACATTGGAGTACATGTTTCGGTTGTGTGTTCTAGACTTCAAAGGTAACTGGGATCAATATTTGCCATTGATTGAGTTCTCCTACAACAATAGCTACCATTTATCAATCGGGATGGCTCCTTATGAATCTTTATGTAGTAGAAAATGTTGGTCTTTAGTATGTTGGGTGGAACCAGGAGAGAAGCATTTGGAAGACCTAGAATTGATTAAGGAGACATTGGAAAATGTGTCAATTATTAAAGAACAAATGAAGACAGCCTTCAGTAAACAGAAGAGTTATGTCGATCCGAAGAGAAAAGATGTGCATTTCACAGTTGGTGACCATATTTTCCTTAAAATTTCACTGATGAAGGGTGCGATGAGGTTTGAAAAGAAGGGTAAATTGTCACCTAGATATGTTGGGCCATTTGAGATCCTTGAGAAGATCAGCAATGTTGCATACCAATTGGCTCTTCCACCAAATTTGAGTCATGTTTATCTAATATTTCACATTTCCATACTTCAGAAGTACGTGCCTGATCCATCACATGTACTAGAATTGTAAGATATTGGAGTGGATGAAGACTTGTCATATGAGGAGGTACCAGTGGAGATTGTGGATCGACAAGTAAGATAATTGCATAATAAGAAGATTCCTATAGTTAAAGTGTTGTGGAGGAATCAGTGAATAGAAGAATGTACATGGGAAAGCGAACATGATATAAAGACTAAGTATCCATTCCTATTTCAACATTGAGGTACATATTTGTTTTAAATTTGAGGATGAATTTTTTTTTTTAAGGGGGGTAGAATGTAATACCTTAGAGTTATGCTATAATTATTCATCGGGTTTATTAAATATTAGACCGAAAACACCGACAGTAAAGTTAATTTTTCTCAGTTGCATGGATAATGAGAGATTAAGAATAATAATAGTTAATTATATGAAAAAAGTATGGAAAAGTATTAAAAATGATGGAAAATTAATATAGTGGCAAAATCGTAAATAAGTGGAACTTTAGGAGCATTCTGGGAAACCCAATGTCCACTGCTCAGAATGACTCTGAAAGCTATATGATGATAAATTACAGATAAAAATAAGCTATTTCACTCCCCACTTCAGAATTTAAAACTCAATAGAATTGACAAAATAAGTTATAAAAAGTTTTGAGGTTAAAGTCTAATTAATGAAAGTTTTAGGGAGGAAAATGTAATTTGCCATTTTGTCCACCTATATAAGCATGCCTTAGTCATTTTTCCATTCATTTCTCATCTTCTTCTACATAGGCCGAACCACCAAATAGCCATTTCCCATCATTTTTAAGCCAAGTTTCCTAAGAAAAACCTAAAATCAACCTTATTCTACCTATATCCATCCATTTCTCTCTTGAATTCATAAAGGAAATCATGTATTCTTCGAAAGGGGATTTCAGCATACTCTTTATCCTTAGGTAACTAAGTGTTTTCTTTAATTGTTTGAGTTAATTAAGTGTTATAAGTGTTGAATTAGATGGGTTTGGTGTTCAATTGCTTCGATTGATGTATTTGGATGAAAATCTCCAAATTTCCAAATTCTAATTGAAGTTGTTTATTACCAAACCCTAAGTTAAGCATTCTTAATGTCTAATTAGGTTAAATTATATTAATTTGATGCTATTGGAAGCTAAATTAATGCTGGTTTTGGTGTAGAACACAAAGAATATGAAGATTGTGCATTTTGCCTCCTTTAAAGGAATTAGTAGAAAATGAATTTTTCTGGGCTATTTGAAGTGTTAAGTGAGTTTAATATACATCATTTAACATGCATATTATTTTAAATTGAATATTGAAATTCATTTGGTCACACTATTATTTTGCCGAACCTAATTTGCACTATTCCTTTGAAAATTTTATTTTTTTTTTCACATGATTTCTCTGCCAATTTGCTCCTTTGTGTATTGTTGTTTGATGGAAACCAAATACCTTTTGTATAGCCTACATTGAGTACTTGTTGTTTGATTTTAGGGCAATATTGATGTTGTACCCAAACCATGCCAAAATGTCCACTAAAAGTTACAAACTATATGTTCGAAGAAATGTCCCAATGAAATTCTCATAGGCTTACCATTTGAATGTCATTGTCGCCAACAACATTGGCTAGCCAATTGTGCCAACCCAAAAGATCTTAAATGCCTACTTTGATATCTAACCTATAATTGATTGTTATATCTATTGGTATCCTATTTGTATCTTCCAATGATTATATGTTATCGATTAATAATATTGATGGATTGATTCGTAACCTAATTGATATTGATAAGTTATTTGACTTCCATTGATATCCATTGACTTGTTTCATCCTTTTATTGGATTATATAGTGATTTGACAGAGCTACCTTATCGACGGGTAGTGGGTAAATACTGTCAGCAATATGCAAATTGTTTACCATGAACCCTAGCTGGGAAGGGTTAATTGTCCGAGCCATAAGGCCTAGCCTACCTTATGTAAATTACATGAGATAAATGAGATTATATGTGACATGGACCAATATATATTTTATCCATATGATATATGTATTGATAACCTGTTTATTGATTATAAACCATTCTTCTGTTCAAATTCCTTTCTTCTGTAATTTGGTGTGCAACCATATTATATATTGTTTATTTATCTGTTATTTGTATTGCTTAACCATCCTTTACCTATACATATTAAATTCATTGAGTATTTATACACTCATTCTTTAGTTGTTTACCATTTTTCAGGGCAGGAGTAGAAGTCGAATTCCATAAATTCTTCCTCCATGGAATCCTACTTTATATTTTGATCAATGTAATTATTTTAAACTCTGTGTTATGTAAATATTCTAGTTGCTTCATGGTTATGTGTAAATGGTTATAGATAGACTGTATATGTGGATATATGATATTATATGGACGTATATTATGATTATGGCATATATGGTTAAGGATTTCATACAGTAAAACCATAGAATAGAGAATGACAGAGTACAAATTGCATAATAAATGATTAATTGGGTAATTGTAAGAGGATAATTTAATACGATAAGGGTTTTATGGGTGTCGGTTGCTTCTGGCAGTTCCTGCATCCTAGGACCATCATATTCCAAATTTGGGATGTGACAATTATTGGCTAACCACTGAGCCCGTTATTGGTCATTCATTTGACTACTTGTTATTGACTACCGATTAGTTTACCTATTGACTATGTACTTGGTTACTTGTTTTACTACCTATCCTTACTATATGGTAATATATATTTGACTCACTGAATATTATATACTCACCTTATTAGTGGTTAAATATTTTCATATCAAGAGTAAGGTGATTCCCAGGCTTCCATCTTTAATCGGGACCAGTTCATCTTTTGTAATGTAAATGTCAAAGTTTGAACTTTTCTTTTGTAATCCTAGTAGCTCCATGGTACTGTAAATAAGTGAACTAGTAATGTATAGAATGTTGTGTAAATAATAGGTGGATATATCTTCGGTTTGATCATCTGAAAGGTTGTTATCAAAGCAAACCAATATCTTTGGTTTAAAATTCTCAAACCAAACCAAACCACCATTATAGTCAAATCGTTGATTTCAGTTCAATTTGATTCAATTTAAATACTTTTGATTTGACGATTTCAAACCAAAAATTTTATATATATATAAATCGACATTATTTTATTATAAATTAAGGAAAAACACCGATAAAATATTGGTAATAAAAAAAATTTCAAAAATATTTTTATATTATACAACCCAAAACTTGTTTATTCTATTAATTAGCACAACTAAAACTTGTATTTTTTTTTTTTAAGAATTGTACTCTTTTTTATTTATCTTTAGTTAATTTTCATATATGGTATTTTTTTAAAATTCTAAATTAATATTAGGTTAAAAAAATATGTGGTTTATAAATAAAATCAAATATATTTAATTATAATAATGGTAAAAAACTATGTATATATAAACCGAAGAAAAAATGCTCAAACCGCAAACCAAACAGAATTTTCGGTTTACTCTATTTTTTAAGCTAAATCAAACTAAATAAATTGTGAAATCATCAGTTTCAATTTGGTTTGATCGATTTAGTTCGATCGATTTAACTTTCACCCCTATTAAATAATACATATAATTGTTATCTAAAGTGCATGGTATATTATGGATATGGAAATGTTCAATGATGATGACAGATGATTGAGATGAGAATATTAAATATAGAATTGTTAACTCAGAATATGTATAAGTTTATGGCAGGGTTCTACAGGTGTTGGTAGCATAAGCGATTCTCACATTCTAGGACTGTCATGCCCCAAAATTGGGACATGACAAAGGTGATATCAGAGTATAGGTTATATAAATACTATATAGACAAGTATCAATAGGGCATAGGTGAACCATAAAGCATAGGATTTTTTGTCTCGTCATTTGCAATATTCATTATATATGTAGTTATTATACGTTGTTTGTTATGTGATATAGTTTTATATTTGTTGTCATAGTGACGATCTTGCATGTTAAGAAAAAAGGAAGAGAGGTAGGTGATAATAAGGACCAGCTAAAAGATGATGTACCCTAGACTGATACTCCGATGAGAACTTGTGAAAAGCCATATCCATCCTTAACAAGAGTTGAAGTAGTAGAATCATCTAAAAGTTTAAGGCAAGTGCAGGAAGCTAAACTGGGTGGTACATCAAGTGCTACACAAGATATATTAAAAGAGATTAGGCAATTGAGAAAAGAGATACAGGAGTTAAGGGAAGAGAGAAATGAATTTAAAAGGCCTAGGAACATAAACATCCAGGAGCATAATCCAAGATTAAGGAGGGATAAAAGATTTACACATCAAAATGAAGAATGTGCCAGATACCATAGACATCATATAGGAGAATATAGATTTGCGACAGGAGTTTGCTAAAGATGTGGCAAACAGGGGCATTTTGTTTGAAATTGTCCATATGGGAAAAGTCGAGAACAAGGAAATAAGAAATATAAAAGAAGACGAGGGCATAAGCTAATAAAGGGAGAAGGAAATAATATGCAAAAAGGGAAAGAAATGGTCCATCTAAATTAAGTTAGCAAGAAGCACTCCCCTACTTTTTGTAAAATGACAAGTATGACCTTTCAAATAGAAAAGACATATCTATATTTTTAGTATTAAAATTGATGCTTATTTATTCAATTATGTTTCTCTTGTAACATCATATGAAAGAATTGTTAGAGATAGTTAAGCAATAAATGATATCACAAAGGTGACTAATGCCTGAGGGATATGAATATAAATCATAGTAGATCAATGTATATCTAGTATATAACTAGATGATTAGTATTTGTATAGTATTTGTTTACTTGAAGGACATAAGATTATATATACATTTAGAATAAGAAAGGATATAATAAGGATAAAACATAAGAGAAGTCTCTTGAGTAAATATAAAGAGGATGTAATTAGAGAATAATTATTCTTAGGAAATAACCTAGAAATACTATATGATTAAAACATGTAAAGTTATTTATTATTTAGAAAAAGATAGATGTTTATTCGGGTACCGATTCTAAATTAACTCGACTTTGATAGAGCTAAAAGAATTGAAGGTGTAATTGTATGAGCCATTAGATAAGGGGTTTATACAACTAGGTAGATCACTGTAGAATGCAATCATATTAGTACTAATATGTTGGGTTCCATTAGAACTCTGAAGTTAATTATACCTAGGCAAAGGTAGTACTAAAATGAGTAACATCTTTGGAAGTCATAAGGTTGTTAATGGATTAACCAATACCCCAATTGCATTCATGGACTTGATGAACTGGATGTTATGAACTGGGTATTCAAGTCATACTTAGACAAGTTTGTAAATATATTCATTGATGACATGTTTGTCTTTTTGAAAGAAAAAAGAAGGAAGATAAGTAGTATCTGAGAACATAAATTCTATGCCAAACTATTTAATCATTTTAAGATGTAAGGGTATGCAGTATTATCTGACCTACGTGAGACTTTTTATTTTACATGTAGTTAGATGTATAGCTGCCTCAGTATGATAGGACTCTTTTATCCAAACCAGGCCTTCATATAGTTTGACTCTAGAACTTGACCTTAGGGCCTATGAACCATCGTAAATCAGATACCATATTCATGAAATGAATTTTCCCTTGCATACATACACACATATGTCCATGTATAAACCATGCCTCTATAGACTTGCGGATTAAAGACCCCAATGTCGGTAATCAAACCCTCAATAGTCTCCCAACCAGTGAAAAGTGAATTTTGATTAACTGAAGTGTGCTTCTTTGAGCATGTGGTGAACAAAATGGCATTAAAATAGAATCCTTTGCAGCAATTAGCCAAGCCCCACTAATGTAATAGAAGTATAGAGTTTTCTGGGTATGACTGGTTACTACAGGAGATATGTTAAAAATTTCTCTAAAATAATTGTCCTATTAACTAAGTTGATAAGGAAGTAAGAAAGATTTCAATAGACAAATAAATTTGAGAAGAATTTCTAGACATTCAAGATATATTTTACCACGACACTTGTGTAAATTTTACTAACAAAGACTAATAAGTTCACAATGTATTAAGATACATCTAGAGCTAGACTGAATTATGTTCTGATGCAGGACAAACAAGTTATCACTTATGCTTTTTGCCAGTTAAAGAAGCATGCATTAAATTATTCCGCTCATAATTTAAAAATGACTAATGTAGTATTCATACTTAAATTAGAGGCATTGCTTATATGGTGAGAAATATAAAAATATATGGATCATAAAAAGCTTATAGTATGTTATATAGCAGAAAATTAGAATATGTATCAATGGTGATGGGTTGACTTGTTGAAAATTTATGAATATTAAATACTGTATCACCCAAGAAAGGCTAAGGTAGGAACCGGTGTTTTAAGCAAGAAGCCGATAAGAAGCCAAGCTTACACTATTTTATCATAAAAAACCATTAATAAAGGAGATGAAAAAGCTGCTATATGTTTGGAGTTCAATTTGAATTGGGAATCCCTGATCGAAATTTGGCATTGATAGCCCAATTTTAAATGAAAGCATTGTTAATTGAAGAGATTAAAGTAGCATAAGATAGGGATCCTCAAATATTGAAGTTGAAAGAAGATGTTAAGTTGGGAAAGCCTTGAGTTCTCCATTGATAACATAGTATTGAAACGTGGGCAATAATTATGTATGCCAGATGCAAATGGGTTTAAAGAACGAATTATAAAAGGAAATACAACATGCACTTTACAGTGATCATCTTATGATAATTAAAATATACTATGATCTGGAAGAATGTTATGGACGGATGAGCATAAAGAAAAATGTAGCTAAGTTTGTTTCTATTTACTTAATATGTTAGTAAGTGAAATTAAGCATTAAAATCCAAACCTACCAAGGACATCATGAGAAGATGATTTCATATGGATAAGAGTTTACCGTTTAACCAAAACAACCCACGTTAAATAATCATATATTTCTCAAAATATCACTGACTAAAGACATAATGCAATTTAGCAAAGAAGGAAAACTTTCATCCAGATACGTCAAGTCATTCAAGATATTATATTAAGTCGACAATATATCCTACCAATTAACTCCTCCTTTTAACTTAAGTTATATACATCTAATATTTTATGTCTTCCTATTATGCAAGTATGTATTAAATCCATCACATATCTATGAGTTAAGGTCGATGAAGACTTGACCTATGAATAAACGCCTATAAAGAATCAAGACCGATAGTTACGTAATAAAGAGGTTCCAAAAGTCAAAGTATTATGGAAGAATCAGACAACAAAAGAATGTATGAGGGAGAGCCAGCAGGATATAAAGACTAGATACCCAATCTTATTCCATTGACGAGCTGTGTGTATTTAAAATTCGAGGACGAATTTCTTGAAGGGGGTAGAGTATAATACCTTAAAATTTTTTTCATTCAATCATAGAAACACTTAATTTAATCATATGTGCATAATTAGACAAGTTATGAAAAATTAATACCGACAGAGAAGCAGGCACCTCGGTGCCACAACTTTTAAACGAGTTCGAAATGTATATATTTAAATGCACTATTAGAATCAAAAGCTAGAGGAATATAAGAAATATTGTGTTAGAATTAAAGTGAGACAAAAAGGTGAATAGTTATAAGTTACAAAGTTAAAACAAGATTACCTAAAGTGTAGGGGAGGAAAACTTAATTATCTAAAACTTAATTAGTATATAAGCCTCATTTCTTTATTTTTCCTATTTGTTTTTCATTTCTCCTTCTTCTCCCTCACCTTTGCCGAACCTCCCCCTTCCCATTCTCTTCCAAATTTTCAAAGGAAACTAAAGGGAAATCGAAGGAAACTTGACTAAACACCTAATTGATCTATCCTCCATCAAATTCTATCAAAGGAAATAAGTGAAAATTTAAAGAACCCTAACCTAGGGTTTTGGTTGACATTAGAGAAAGAGGTAAAATATTAATTTCTTTCTTCTTTCCATCTATTTTAATAGTATGTATAGTTAATAAAGTGAATTAAATAATAGATAAGAAGATTGAATGAAAAAGAAGTTAAAAACCCTAATTTGATGAATATATGTAAAGACAACATCTCCATTTAAATTCCATAATTCAATCTAATGTTAAATTATACTTATTTACATCTATTTAAGCCTAAAAATTTGTTGCAAAAATAAAGAAAAGTGAAGAAGAGCAATTGTGCCTACTTTGAGCAATTTGGAATTCTATTGCGTTTTTTATCGAACTGACAGATTAAGTGAGTCTTATATATATTATTATGCATGCTTAAACTTAAATTATGAATTATCAAATTTATTTGGACAATGGCAGCCCTTTGGCCTAACCTTATGTATTGAATTCCTTTTCACACAAGCCCGAATTCGAGTTATTTCTTTAGTATTTGATTTGATTCGAAATGTCCCTTAAGTTATTTGAATTGTTGACTTTGTAACACCTCAGTTAAACCTAGAACATCAACCACAAAAGGTAACCTAAGGGGAATTTTGATTTGAATTGAATGTTATGATTTGCTATGTGTTTATGCATGAATTTGATAGATATGCATGTTATATGATGTATTTGTAAGAATAGAGGGGGTTTAAAAGTTGTTAGGAAGAAATTGGGTAAATTTGAGTTTTTGATGAACTAAGGGCAAAATGGTTGTTTCACACTCCCTTGAGTTTTTATGGAATTAACATCATATTTGATGGTAAAAGAGAATATCAGGACATGAAAATAGTGGTATAAAGGTCATTTGAATTATTGTTGGAAAGTTAAAGCCGGTAGAAAATAATTCCGGGAAAAGTTGCTCGGATAGGGGTTCCATTTGAACTAAGGGTAGTTTAGTCTTTTCCTTTGAAATATGGACTTATTTGGTGTATGCAAGCCTATGGTATCATTTTAGGCTAACCTAAATCAAACCATTTGATGAAAAGATCAAGAATGGAATGGTTAGTAAGCTAGGTTTCACAATTCTTACGATAAGCTCAATGTATAGGATTATGCCATTTGATTTTTAGTTGCATTTTTGCCACCCCTTCACCATTCTTAGCCAAAATCACCATTCAAACTTTTCTCTTTCTTCGTCCAAACTTTTGGCCACCATTGATGAATGCCAAACCAAGTTGTTTTCTTTCATTTCTTGATTCAAACATATTAATTCCATCATTCTAAACACAAATCTATCCTTAGATTCAAAGGAAAAACAAGAAAAGTGAAAAATCAAATCTTTGATGTTTTGGAAGAACTATAGGAAAAGTAAGTGATTTTGCAATTCTTTTGGTTTAATTATGTTCTTAAGATGTTCTTTGATGTTAATTGATGACAAAAATATGTTTAGGTTGGAAGAAATTCAAAGGTTGGAAAAGAAACCCTAATAGGAAAAGGTATGAATCAAAAGTGTTATTTTGATGGAATTTTTGTTCAAATGAGTTGTATTTGGTGAATATGTATTGAATTACTGGTTATTTGATGGAAAGAAATTCATTTGAATGGAATTCCATATTGTCCGAAACTTGAGATGCTTAAGGAAGGCTTGATGCTTTGATGTTTAATAGGTTTAAATGGTTAAATGTTATGCATATGGTGTATATGTATGTTGTATGAATGAATGGTGTTGAAAAATGAATGAATGGAATGATTTCCATTTAGGCTGAACCATATAGACTTTATAGGTTTTATGTGTTAGGTTGATGCAATTAGGAAGGTAGAGTTTGAATATGATTTAATGGTGTAAATAATGGAAATTTATAAGTTTAGATATGGAAAAGATATTTGATATAAGTACTTGGAAGCTAAACTTGAATATTGGTATATGTTTAGTATGAAATGCTAAGCTAAGTGTATATGAGTTATTAATTTGGTTTAAAAGTGATGAATATATGAAATGTAAGTCAAATATGGTGATAGAATGTGTTTACTGCATAAAGGATTGGAAAAAGGGTGAATTATGTAATGTGAAGTATATTGAGTATGCTTTATGTGTATTGATGTGTTTTTATGTGAATAATGTGTTTTGTGATGTTTTTACATCTTACCGGAATGTTATATATGAAAATAGGTGAATCATCGAGTACTCCAGCAGTGGGTTGAATAGGGCCTACGAGAGATATTGGGGGATAAAGTGAACAAATTGTGTAAAAGGTGAGTCTATATGTATAATCATACATGATTTGCATCATATATCATATGAAAAGTCATTTGGACTGATAAACCAACATTTTCTATCTTACAGTATCTATAGTGCATTTTGACCAATAAATAAGCCTAACAAAATGACCTAAAATGACCTAAACTTTGTATGTCTATAAAATGAAACCTAAAAAGCCAATTGAGTCACCACTTGGCCCATTCTTCTAGTTTTAACCTAAGCTTTAAAATGGTACCTCATGGTCCACCTAAATCCATTTGTAGCATAGTTAACCAGAAACTACCCAAAAATCCCAAAACGGACCCGTAATGGCGAGTGTCTGTTGCGGCAGAGCAATTGGGCCCCGCCGGCCATTTTTTTTACTTGACCCCAATTTGTTCTATTATTCATTATGGATATATATATATATATATATGATTGTTCCATAGCTATATGAGTTATATTTGTGCTACTTTTATTGTTATATGGAGACACACCCATATGG
>CANXYC010648826.1:0-28258 GCA_948193065.1 Aleurites moluccanus | reverse complement strand
GATATATAAAGTGATTTTATTGAGACATAATCATATGATATTAAAACAGGACTACTTCGATGGGTAGTGTAAAATTCCATCGACTGTGTGCAAACTAGTACAATTAAATTAGCCCGTGCTAGAGAGGGCATGTAATATTCTCTAGTAATCATAATTTGGCCTATGCTAGGGAGGGTGTGTAAATATTCCTTAGTCGTAAAGGCTGATCCCCTTTGCGTATAGTATACTTTGCACTGAAATATCGTGCCTATTATGATCAAAGCTTATGAACTTAATTATGATTTAATCCTGTTATATCATATGTGAATTGGCTTATATAATATATTTTGATATGAATATCCATATGTTGATAATATATATTCTTGGTACTTATTATATTATTATAGTACTTTGAATTTTCAGGCCATATATGGGCAGCTCTTCATATTTTAGCATTTGTTGTATTCTTATGCATTATGGATTCACTGAGTATTTTTATACTCACCCCCTTCAGTGGTTAACATTTCAGGTCAGCAGTGAGGACCGTATTCCATTGGCATCATATTCTCGCCGTGGAAGTTTTAACTTAGTACAATGTAAATTCCAAATCTAAAGTATTTGTAAATATTGTATATAATAGAGGTTCCATGGTACTGTAAATTAAGTTGGCATGTATGTCTATATATGTTTGTTGCATCCTTATATAAGTTGCATTTTGGAGATATAGTTATATATTTTGAGATGTGTGATTGTGATCTGTTGATCAAATGTTGAGATTGTGTTGTTGTGAAGATCCAGAGGGATCCTTGATATTGAGATAGATATGGAAGTATATAGTTGAAGTGCTTATTTGTGTTTCTAGCAGCTGGGCATGCTTCTTAGACAAAGGAGATGCTGCCCATTTTTTCATAAGTTTGTTATGCCATTTTGAGCTTATTATTGTATTGCATGCCATATAGTATAGTTATATGGGTTCTTCGTGGTACTGGTAGCATAAGCATCACCCGTACCCTAGGACCGTCATGGCTCCCAAGTTGGGCTGTGACAGTAAAAAGAAATTTAAGAAAATATTTCAGAACGCTCACAAAACAAGCAAAAGAGTATTTTCGGTGAATACTGAAATTTGTCGGTAAGCCAAGTTTGTGATGAGAAATTATTACAAATCCAAAACTAAAACCGTACAAATACTTTACTACGAAATTAAGCCATAGAAATTGAAGAAAAATTGAAGAACAAAGCTATAGGAATTTCGGCCAAAATGAGGGCTTTGAGGTAAATGATTTGTTTGATTATTTTTTTTTTATTTAAATAGGTTAATTAGGTGATATAAGGAATGGGAAAATGGTTTAATTGCATCAAATGATGCACTAAACAATTTTCCCCAATTTAAAACCCTAAAAGTGAAGTTGTGTGAAATGATTTTTAGTATATGGATTAGGATAGGTAAATTGGCTTTAGAATAAGTCAATTGGGTATTTATAGGTATTTAATTGACATTCGTTTCATTGCAGAAAATTCGTTCAAGGAAAATCGACAAATTTGGCCTAAACCGAGGATTTAGGGATTTGCTAGCAATTGCTTGATTTTTGGTGACTTGGAGGCTTAGGTGAGTCTACTATGCATCAATTTACTTGCTCAAATTGATAAATTGAAATTTGGAATCCAATTGTGAAAAAGGGTTCTTGACCGAACCCTAAATGTGACATTTTTGCCTTGTTTTGCTCCTATTGTTGGTTTGTGTTTGCTTGGCATATTTGATGCTTTCATTGAAGATTTTTGAGTTGTTTTGTTGCCTATGGAATTGCTTCCATTTGTGTGTTTGTTGATATTTGGGGCAATGTCGATATTGCGTCGAAACCATGCCGAAAAATCCGTAGGCCAACCATTTGAATGCCACCATTGCCAGCGACCATGGCATACCAATTGCATCAACTTTTTGACCGAAAATGACCAAAATATATTTGTTCCCATTTTTAGTTGTTAGACTTTTGGTCGTTGTTTAATTGATTATTATTGATGTTTTATTGATTTTAGGCTCATTAATCGATTCTGATGAGCTATTACTAGTTAACTGCTATTGATTGATTGATATCGAGTTTGTTGAGATTGAGGATACCATTGTTGCATCATGGTATCAACTGATGTGTTGTTTCTTGATATTGATCCTTATATGTCATAACAGAGCTACCGATTCGACAGGGTAGTGGGAAAAAACTGTTGACCTTGTGCACATTGTATTACTGATACCCTAGCTAGGAAATGGGTTATGGACCTAGCCATAAGACCTGGCCCATCTTATGATACAGATATTGCTACAGGAGATTGTATGTGCGCATATAGTTCACATATAATCCAGATTGATTGCTACAGGAGATTGTATAATTTTATACAATCAGCCCTTTATCTATTTTTCTCTATGGTATTAAACCTTTGATATTCCTTATTGATCTATTCTGTCATTTACTGTAAATGCTTTTATCAATTGATTATCTGAGTATTTGTTATCATTGGTTCCTTTATAAATCTCATTTTCATTGGCGATGCATATCGATTCACTGAGTATCTTCTCTCATTGTTTCCTTATTTTAGGAGAGGAGTAGATTGCAGAATCCTGTCATTCATCATCCAGGGATTTCTGCTAGCACTACTGATGTATATATATATTTTATACTCTGTATTTTGGATGTTCATATCTAACTACTCCATGGGGTATGCATGGGTTAGCTAGGACATGAACAGATATATATATGTTTATGAGGATATATGAGATAGTATTTCAGAATGAACAGTGTTTTATGATTGATGGATATATATATATATATGCATAGGTATGCCATGTGTAACAGATGATGGATAAGTTTTATTCCGCTGTGATAAATATATATGTATATTGTGAATGTGATTGATACTGGGTTCTACGGATGCCGGTCACCATTGGCATCTCCCGTGACTTAGGACTGTCGCGATCCGACTATGGGAATGGGTCGTGACAGTTCCAATCAGCACCCAATTTGTTGGTCAACTTTTTTGATTGAATCGTCCAACAAACTTTGACCGACTGGTTTAGTGCAGTTTCAAGTACAGTTAAGTATATTTTTGCACTATTTTGTCCATTTTTTTCACCTATGGCTACTTCTAATTCTACACAACCTGCATCTCAACCTATTGTACAATCCATTAATATAATCTTTGATAGTTCTAACTATGATTTACAAGCACAAAAAAAGTGCAATTTTTTGAAAGGTCAGTTTATCTGGTGTTATGTGACTAGTCAGGTCCCTAAACTGACCAAACTTATGCTAAATTTATTGAAGATTTTATCAATGGGATAGAAAAAATCATCAAATCTTAACATGGCTTTATAATGCTTGTCTAGCCAGTATTAAGGGCGAGTTTTTCCTTTTTGATGCTACTGAAGAGGTACTCAAGAATCGATATGTTGTTTCTGATGATGTTCACCAATTTTAGATTTATCGGTGTTTTCATCATCTCCAGCAACAATATAATCAGATCGTTCATAACTATGTCTCTGAACTTCAGACACTCTGGGATCAATTAGCTAACTGTAATCCACAATGGCATGATTCTGCTTCTGTTACTCTCTATATGGGACTCTGTGATTTTTAGTATATTTGACATCTTTCTATGACTCTCCGCCCTGAATTTGAGTCTATTAGTGCATCTCTTCTTCATCACGGTCCTTTGCCTAAATTGGATGTTGTGATTCAGAAAATAATTCTGAGAAAACTCATCTTATAACTCTCCATGTTGAGCGCTCATTGCCTACCTCTATTGCTATTTTGGCAACTCTTTTAGGTACTCCTTCCTTTTAGTCTATTTCTCATACTAATGTTGCTTTAGCTACTCCTTTAGGATTTTTTTGCAATCTTTACTGTCATTATTACAAGAAACTTGGTCATTTGATTCAAGATTTTCGTAAACACCCATAAAATTGACACAATTTTGGTACTTTCACTAATTCCAATATGAGTATTTTAACACCTATTGTCGAGGGTTCTTCTGCCAATTCTTCTTTAAAATTCTCATTTCAAGATATTCGAGTATTACTTCAGCAATTACACATTGATTCTGGTATTTCTACCTCATTTATTTTTTCTATTACTCCAGGTACTTCTTCCTCAAGGTTCTTTGATTTTGTTTGTTGCATTCACATGACCTCTTATTCATACTTCTGTTTCACCTATTGTTCATACTGCTAATAATTATGCTTTACATATTAATAAAATTGGCACAATTATCTCTTTCTAACACTTTTTTGTTCCTAAACTTTCTTTGAATCTTATTTATATTGGACAATTATGTAAACTTGGTGTTACTTTACAATTTTTGAATCATGGTTGTACTGTGCAAGATCCACAAACAGGGGAAGTCCTTAGGACAGGCGTAAAGTGGGACGATTATTTGAGCTTACAGTGGGACGATTATTTGAGCTTACCTCTCTTCATTTACCAACCAATTTTGTAGGACGATTATTTGAGCTTACCTCTCTTCATTTACTAACCAATTTTGTAGCTGTTATTGAATCTTCTAGTTTTTAGCATTCCCGATTGGGACACGTTTCCCGTTCTAGACTTAGTTCCTTAATTTCAAAATGGTTTTTTAGGAAATGTTAAAACTGAACAGTTTGATTGTATTTATTATTTGTTATCCAAACATTGTGCTTTACCTTTTGCCCTTACTGATACTGTTACTCTTGCACCTTTTGATTTAGTCCATTCAGATATTTGAGGACTTGCACCTTATCCTACTATGGGTGGCTCTTGTTCTTTTATAATTTTGTGGATAATTTTTCATGTTATACATGGATTTATCTTTTATAAAATAGATCAGAGTTACCTACAATTTATATTCAGTTTACCTCCATGATTAAAATACAGTTCAATTGTCCTATCAAAATTTTTCGTACTGATAATGCTATGGGGTATAAAGATTATACTTTCTCTCAATTTGTATCTCAAAATGGGACAGTTGTTCATCGTTCTTGTCCAGATACATCTCAGCAAAATGGTCATACAGAATGTAAATATAGGCATATCATGGATACTGTTCGATCTCTTCTTATATCCTCCTCTTGTCCTGAATCCTTTTATGAGGAAACTGCTCTTATTGTTGTCCATACAATAAATTGGATTCTTACCTTTACTATTGGTAATATCTCTCCTTTAAGTTTATATGTTCAATCTCCTAATTATTTGTAATACCCCTGCAAACAGAACAGTAGATAATATATGGATATATTGAATTACAATAATTGATGAAGCATTAATTGAAGTGTGAATAGGCTCAATTGATTATTGAAATATACAGAAAATGATAGAGAGTAATACTCAAGAATTTTTGAGCCTCAACAGGCCACTTTTGAGATATTATCCCAGAAAAATATTGGTGTTAATTACACTGTCATGAAAATAGCAGTCCAGCTAATTTAAAAGCATTTTACCCAGACATGGGGGGATTAAGTTAGTTAATTTTATATAAAATTATAGTGAAAAGAAAGAGTTGAAAAATATTTTGGAATACTGGAAATAAGAGTAATGGCAAAATTGTAATTTATGGTAACTTTGGGGCAATTTTGGAAATCCAATGTCTGGGATTCAGAAATGACCCAAAACTATTTTTAAATGATAGAACAACTAAAAATAAGTATTTCACTCCCCACACTTGAAGTTAAATCTAAACAGAATAGACAAAATAAATTACAGAAAGTTTTGGGGGTCAAAATGCAAATAAAAAAAATTTTGGACTAAAGTGCAATTAAGTAAAGTTGTGGGACCCACCTATTCTAGAAAAGAGTATATGTGGTTGGCCATGGTATGTGATGGAGAGGATTTTTGATAGGAAATAATTAATTAATTTATCAAATTAATGATAAAATGACAAATAGGGAAAATTTAGAAAATTCTATTTTTATTTTTAAGTTGGCTTTTTGGTGTATATAAAAAGAGGAAGAGAATGGCTATGGGAAAGGTGTTTTGGCTGAACCACTAATGGAGAAAATACCAAAGAAATATGTTTGCTAATTCTTCCAAATAAACCAACAAAAATATATAGGAAAATTGATGAGAGAAAGAAAAATGAAGAAAGGAAGTTGATGAAGATTATGTGAAGCTATTTGATGGAACAAAAAGGAGAAGGAAATTAATGGTTCAAGTTTAAGGTAAATTTCCTAAACTTCAATTTTTAGTTTAATTTAAGAGTTCTAAGGTTTGATTTGGAAAATAATTGAAGTAATTAAGCTATAAATGTAAAGAATGAGTTAGGCTTTATATAGTTTTTGAAATCTGATTTGAGGCAGTAACTTATAGCTAATATTATGAAATTTTAATGACTGAATTTGAGAATGGACAAAACATGAAAGTTTTAGATAAATATGTTAATTATATTTCTGGAATTTGTAAAATTCGAAGTGAGGAAAGAGTTATTGAGTAAAAACTGTGATTGATCTGTAATTAGGGTTATAAAAAAAATACTACTGTCTTTTTATTATACATAATGATAAAGACAGAACTAGAAGAAGTATTCAACATAAAAAGTGTTAATTTATATCTTATCTAGATTTTTGTAAAAGGATTTTGAAATTTAATTTGTGGTTTAAGAGATATTAAGCCATAAGTGTAATCTGCCTGAATTGATTGATAAACAGAACATAAGCTACTGAATTTTATTAATATGAGGATCTTAAAGTCCGAATTAGAGAAAGTATTAAACATGAAAGATGTTAATTTATATGTTATCTAAATGTATATAAAATGGTTGTATAATTGGATGTCCACAAAATTAATTATAGTCATAGAAACAAGGTCTATTCGGATAGAGATTTCAAGACTGTAGTTAAATTTGAAAATTCACTAACAATTGTACAGTAATCCAAATAATCTGAAATTTGGATATGTTATAATATTAGTGTCTAGAGTAAATATAAAAAAGAACCAAAGTAATTGGATAAGTATAAATTAAATTATAGGCAAAAGAATAGAGTCTGCCTGAGTTAAAGTTACAGGACAGCAGGATTGACAGTGAGATTAAGTTTAAACTATCACCATATGATGTGTAGAACTTAAAAATATCTGAATTTTGGATATGTTATACTTAATATGTCTAGTTTAAGTAAGAATAAGAATTAAAGTATTTGGATAAGTATAGGAAGTGATATGGATTAAGAAACATAGCTTGCCAGTATAGAATGTTACACAGAAAAACCTTAGTGATTTGAGAAATTTAGGAATTTTTTAAATATAAGTGTAATTAATATAATTTTATGTTAAATAGTATCTAAATTAATATTAATTAAATATATAGAGTCAAGAATGAATAAAGGACTGATGGGAACTGAAAAATGCAAAGAAATAGAACTAAGGAAAAGGAATGGAAATGTGAAGTGTTCAGTGAGGTGAGTAATATATATACTATTTTGCTTGACATTGCCTTCAAATTAAATTATTGAAATTGATATGAAATTTTATTATTGGCCAAAAATACCAATTGTATGATCCGCGATTAATTTCATGCTATTTTAAAATCCCAAATGATTCCTTTTAAATGAATTTGTATGATTGACCTAATGTTTCATGTATTGAACCCTTGGAAGTACTTAAGTTATTTTTGATACCTAATGATTAAGCACTATATGTATGACATTAATGAAATGACAGAAGTTTTAATGGCATTGTACACAGTGGTTTAATGATCCTAATTAGGAGGGAGTTAAGGTCCTAGCCATGCAGTCTGATTAACCGTATGAGTAAATAGCATGCTATCAGATTGTAACCTCTGCTTAAGTGATCAATAATGATTATGTCATTTTATGATATGATATGCTATGAATATTTAATGCCAATGTGAAACCGAATCCATATGCTAAATGACTTCAACTTTATGAATATTTAATTGATTAATAAACTCATTATTATTGTATATTTTATGCAATCATTATTTTTCTTGTGAGCAACGCCCTCACCTAGCTTTACAAGTAAGATAATATGTGTATTACCCACTGAGTATTATTATACTCATCTCATAGTTATTTATTATTTTTCAGGAACAAGGTTGTAGTGGTGGTTGTTTCCCAAGTCATTCCTTTCTCCGGCTTGGGACGTCAAAAACTCCAATGTAATTATTTGTTTTGAGGAATCATATTTATATACTCTTAGAGCTCCATGGTACTGTTGGGTTGATAGTTGTGAGTGTATATGAATGCTTTATTTAATGAAAGTTACAAATAATATGAAATACAAATGATGTGAATAAGTTAATGAAGTAAATACTATAGAAGTGCTATGAATGTTAAAATGTAATTGTGACTTGATATGCATATATAGAGAAGTATTTTATATATGATAATGAGAACTGTGGAATTGAGGTTATAAGGATAGTGAAAATATTGAGAGTGTCATTTTTATGCAGGTTATGTAATATGACAAATATGTCATGGGATTATATTAAAAATACAAGGGAAACCCTGACAAATTTTTTATAAAAGTAATATTTTTTAAGTAGAATTTGAATATTAAAGAATAGTTTTAAGTTTGAATGATTGATAATTGACGTGTTTAAAGGGTTCTATGGGTTTCTAGTGACTTTAGGTTTACCCATGCCCTAGGACCGTCGCGACCCAAAAGTGGGACGTGACATTGTTACAATCTCCATGTTTTTTATAGTGTTTATTTTGTTCTTCTCCAGCCTCATAAACACACAAAAGTAGAACCTAGGGCTAGATTATGTTTCTTATTATATGATATTGAATATAATGATTATCGATATTGGGATCCACTATCTCAGTATCTTCAAATTTCTTGTCAAGTTAAATTTAGGAACATAAGATGTTTTCTATTCTTTCATCTTTCTAACAAACCCTCTTATTTTTTTTCTGATGATGATTTTGCATGATATCCTAGTCAAACAATATTGCTTCACCTTCACCTGCTCCTAGTGATTCTCCATCATCTTTGGATCTTGTTGATTCTTCCTCACCATTTGATCCATCATCTTCTAGTTCTTCTTCTCCTCATTGTACTACTCGTGTAAGACAACCCAATATTACTCTTCATGATTATCATTGTTATTCTACTATTGTTTCCTTATATAAACCTCATATCTATCATGAGGTTAATACTAACCCTTTTTAGCAAAAAGCTATAATAGAAGAACTTCAGCCTCTTGCAAGCAATCATACTTGGGACTGAGTTGATTTGCCACCAAACCAATTTGTTATTGGTTGAAAATGAGTCTACATAATTAAGACTCAGGCAGATAGTTCAGTGGAATGTTATGAGGCTAGGTTTGTCGCCAAGGGTATACACAAGAATATGGGATTGATTATGAAAAACTTTTGCTCATGTGGCTCTGTAACACCTTAGAAAAGCCTACTATAATTATATGATTAAAGTTCTCAGTATTTGGTTTGAAATCATCGAAATAACTAAAGATAATTTTATAGGCTTAGTTAGAACAAAAACGAAATACTTTTTCTAAAAATTTCGGTGTCGATATCGCTGCCAAGAAAATAGCAGTCCAGTCGACAGATGAATTTCTGATTCTGACTAGGGGTAAATAATCATATATATGCATGTGTAATTATAGTAAAAAGAAAGAGGTGAAAAATATTTAGAAACACTGAAAAAGTAAACGATGGCAAAACTGTAAATAAATAAAACTTTGGGGTATAGTATAATTTGAACTGTCTAAGTTTCAGAACGGCTCTGAAACTATTTTTATAATAAAGTATAAATAAAAATAAGATGTTTGAATTTTCATTTTGAAATCCAAATCCCAACAGAATCGTCAGAATAAATTACAGAATGAAATATGACAAAAGTATAATTTAAGGAAAGTTTAAGAACCAAAATAGAATTTGTCAAATGTGACTTAGTATATAAGCCACACTTAGAAAAATTTCTGCATTATCTTCTCTTCTTCTCCCATTTGGCCGAAACTTTCCCTTCACTTCCTACCAATTTTTCTTTCAAATTTCTTGAAGCAAACTTGAATTAAACCACATATTTTATATCTTCCATCCATTTTCTACCTTGGTAATCAAAGAATGTCAAGAACCAAGCACTTGGAGGATTTCAACCCAAGCTTCAATTTTAGGTAAAATATTGTTTTGTTTGATTTTATGATTGATTTAGGTATTATAGATGTTAATTAGAATGGGTAATGAGTTTAATTAAATCAATTAATGCATATAGTATTTTCCATAATTTTTCAAACCCTAAACCTAAGTTGTATGAAATGGCTATGTGATTTTGGATTAGTTATGTAAATTAAGTTTATAATATGTTAATTGGAAGTTAATTGATGGATCATTTATGGTTAGTTTGATGTAGAAAATCAAATTGAGGAAGTTTACCATTTTTGCCTACTTTGAAGAATTGGAGGCAAATTAATTTTGGTGGCTTATTTGGAGTGTTAGGTGAGTCTTCTATGCATCTTTTATCATACTTAAAGTGTTAGATTGAAGTTTGGAATTCATACACAAAAACCCTAATTTAGCCGAATGTCATTAAGGCATTTTTGCCTTGATTTTTGTCTTGTTTTCCCTTGGTTTTCTAATACCTTTTTTTTTTTATCCTTTGTATATTATTTATTGTTGTGTTTATAATGCCTATGAAATTGCCTATAATGTGTGTTGTTTTTAATAATTGGAGCAATGTTGGAGTTGCACCCAAACCTTGTCAAATTATCCATCCAAAGTTGCCCACCAAGTGTTTATCAAAATGCCTAGCTCAAAAATCCATAGGCCAACCATTTGAATGTCATCGTCGCTAGTGACAATGGCATGCCAATTGCGTTAACTTTTTTTTCATATATGACCAACTTATGTTACATCCCATTATTGGTTGCCAAACCCTTGGTCATTGTATAATCACTTGTTATTACTATTTCTTTGGTTTCATTGCTCCTTGAATTGATTGATGATGAATTATTGATACTTGGTGATACCATTATTGTGCAATGGTATCTATTGACTTGGTCTTGTTTCTATTATTTTTGATGTGATTTGACAGAACAGCCATCCCAACAGGGTAGTGGGTACATACTATCGGCATTGTGCATATTGTATTATTATACCCTAGCTGGGAAGGATTATCAGTCCTAGCCATAAGACCTGATTTGTCTTATGTTTATTGATATGAGATTGATATATGTTTGACACATATTATATGCGTTTCATGGCCCTATATCTGTCTTGTCCATGCGATTTATTCTCCATTGATGTGATTACTGACTTTATAGTCACTTACAGTCACCTTCTGTACTTGATTTTGTATCCTGTTATCTCTTTAGCAGATTGATTGATTTATCTCATCTGCCTATTTCTTATTGATATTCTAGTACATACTTATTGTTGATGCATATTAGATTCACTGAGTATCTTATATACTCACCCTCTCATTGTTTCCCATCTCTAGGTGCAGAGTATGAGGCAGATATCCCAGCATTTTGACTCTCTGTGGATTCTGCAGTATTTTTATATCAGTGTAATTATATAAACACTGTATTATTTTTGTATATTCATATCCTAGTTGCTCCATGGGTTATGTATGGTATAGTTAGTTTATGAACATGTATGTATAGATTATATTGGAGTATAATTAATAATATGACATGATATGATGTATATTACAGCCAATTGCAATATAATTTATAGATGGATTACATATTGACAGAATGAATAGTAATTAGGTAACTGAATAATAAATTGATGGTAATAGATGAATGCATATGATATTGGGTTCTACGGGTGTCGGTCGCCTCTGGCATCTCCCGTATCTTAGGACCGTCGCATCCCGAGAAAGGGTTGTGAGTATCACTTCTGCTCGCAGTCTTCTCTTAATTGATGCTGTTAAATATTGGCAATTATTTTAGATGGATGTTAAAAATGCCTTTCTTAATGGTGGTCTCTCTGAAGAATTGTATATAAAACCTCCTCCTTCGTGTAATCAACCTCCTCATTAGGTTTATCGCCTTTGGAAAGCTCTCTATGGCTCAAAACAAACTCCTCAAGCTTGGTTTACTCAGTTTAGCTCCACTATTGGTAAAATTGGTTTTTAATCCAGTTCCTATGATCATGCCTTGTTCATTTGGTGAACTAATAGAGGATGTATTCTATTTCTTATTTATGTGAATGATATGATAATAACTGGTGATGATTTGTAGGATATCAGTGAACTTAAGTTGTTTCTTAATAGATAGTTTGAAATGAAATATCTTGGTCATCTTAGTTATTTTCTTGGTATTGAGGTCTCATCGGACTCAACTGACTATTATCTATCTCGAGCAAAATATACCAAAAATCTTATTTCTCGTACAAGTATCACAGATGAGAAAATAAATAGTACTCCCATTGAAGCTAATACTCATTTTTTTGCTACTAATAGTACTACAATTAGTGATGATATTCTTTATCGCGAATTGGTAGGAAGTCTTGTATATCTCACTATTACTCATCCAAATATCTTATGCAATTCATATTGTAAGTCAATTTATCTTGGCTCCTTGTATGACTCACTTTGTTGTTGTCCTTCACATTTTTCATTATATAAAAGGTACTATGTTTCATGGTTTACATTTTTTAGTTCATCTTCACTAGAATTGAAAAGCATATTCTTATGTTGACTGGGCTAGGATCTCACTAATCGACGTTCTACCACTGGTTACTATATTTTTCTTGGTGACTCTCTCATCTCCTGGCAAAGTAAAAAAGCAATATGTAGTATCCATATCTACCACTGAAGCTAAGTACCGAGCTCTTTCTAACACCATTTCTGAACTCATTTGGCTTCGTTATTGCTTTATGATATGGATTTTCATTATTTGTCTCCTACCCCTTAACATTGTGACAATCATAGTGCTATCCAAATTACTCACAATGATGTGTTTCATGAGTGCAATAACACATTGAGAATGATTGTCACTTTGTAAGGCATCATGTTCTTCAAAATACTATCAAGCTTATTTTAGTCTCTTCTTTCGATCAAGCTGCTGCCATGTATACTAAATCACATTTGCCTCAATACTTTCATGATCTTGTTGGCAAACTTCACATGGCTATTTTCTTACCACCTTCAATTTGAAGGGGGATGCTAATGTACAAATTTAGGTATTAATGTATAGATTCAATTAATCTTAGTTTTATTTCCTAGTTAGGATTATTCTATTTCCTAGTTAGGATTATTCTTCTTTCCTATTTTGTACATCATGATCTATATATATAGGTACTCAATCTATATGCAATACAACGATGTTGTCCATAGATCAAATTATATCGTGTATTGGATTTCACTTGACTGTCTATGGCTCCATTACGTGTGCTTAGAGTAGAAGTTTTCTATAAATATATCGACATGCTATTAAATATTTTCTTATTATCTCAATTCTATAATAGTTTACAACTAATCATAATCAAATTTCTGTCACTTCACTTTTAGGATATACAAAGATTCAATAAAAAAAGGGTTTAGCAATAATTATTAGACCACAAATTCAATAGTCAAGTGTTCTCATAGTACTTTCATCAAACATGTTATGGGTGTAAAAAAAGAAAGTAGAGTTTAACAACTTCATTCATCTAAAATAGTTATTTTGAAATCTCATTACCAACAAAGAAGAGAAAAATTGTAGTTATGGAATCTGCAAGCTTAGAGATGATTTAACCAAGGTATTCTTTTATTTTTCTCTTTTCCTTTTCTGTACTTTATTGTCTATTTATTTTATTTTATTTTATTTTTTACGAATTACTATTTTTAACATATGAACTTTAGGAACAGGGGGAGGTAGATCGAATCTTACTTACATAGCAAAAAAAATAGGTCCTTGTATATTGAGAGATCTGATTAAGTAGACTAGGTTTGTGTAATTCCTGGGACTCACACCCCCTTCTAAGAGTAACATTGTCTTGATAAAGGCATTGGCTGAGTGGTGGTTGGATACCACCAATACCTTCCACTTTTCATACGGTGAGTTGACTATAACCCCCATGGATTTGTTCATGTTGACTTGGTTATGCTTTGCATCTCACCCATTCGAGCTCTGCTTCGATTGGCAAGTTTCATTTTCTCCTGGATAGATGGAGAGACTCTTAGGACGGGATCCTTCCTGTGACCGCATTTCAGTTACACGCACCTAGTTACAAGCATGTATGAGAGAATGTAGCCTTTTATTAGAGTTTTTCCGGATGCTGAGCCTATTACTCGCCTTATAATGCTGACTTTAGCGGGTTGCACCTTCGTTCATACTTGTCGAGACACGATTGACTTGAACATTCTTCCTAGATTAATGATTTGTCACAACTTGAGACATATGATTGGGCTGGAGCCATTCTGAGCACTATGTATCGGGAGATTGATTTATCCTGAGGAGCCTTTTCTTCATTTGGAGGGACTTTCTTTATTTAGGAGTTACATTTCTGTTTTGAACCCATTTTCAAATTTTTGTTTATTACAATTATCTGTTCGTCTAACTCTTTTGGCCACTTTGTTAACTTTGGGCTCATGAATATTTTCATACACTTGCCTCATGTTAGACGCTTCTAGGCTTGAGGTATTCCCTGTTGGTATTAGATGGAACAAAATTATAGGATAGAGCCATCGAGGTGTGATTTCTGCACTATTCAAGCGTTCTTCGGTAACTTTGGCCCTTCTCAGGTACTTACTGTTTCTTTTCTTCAACTTTTCAATTTTGTTTTGAAATACTAATCACAACTTGCTTGTGAAGATGCAGTTGAACCCTTTTGCAACTAGTTTACAGCTAATGCTAGCTACGCCACATCTGTACTTCACACTGGCGTTTACTCAGTTGCTTCTTCATTCTTCATACTATAACCTATACTATATAGGTGAGAAAGTCAGGATTAAGACAGTGGGGCAGTGGGCCACTCTAAAGCACCCTCCGATTAATATAAAATGGGATTCTAACATTCATACCATAGATGATTCTTATGCTGGTTTGCCTATTGCTCTATACCTCAGGCCAGAGATTCCTTATCTTGAGTTTTGCTAAACTTGCTTGATGGGCCCCGTTGGAGATTCATGTTGTCTTTCGATGCATTATGTTGGTATAGGTCCTTCTACTGCCAAAGTTAACCCAAGAGCTCAGACTAACACGCCTCCAGTAGGTATTAGTGTAGAGGCATCTACCATGGCTCCTCCAGTAACTAGAGTCCCGAGCTCTAGTGCGAGAAATAGAGATAAGGTTATCTGACCACCATGTATCAGGAGATGACTGATTTATCCCGATGAGCCTTTTCTTTATTTGGAAGGACTTTCTTAATTTGGGAGGTATATTTCTATTTTGAACCTATTTTCAAATTTCTATTTGTTACGACTGTCTTTTCTTCTAACTCTTTTGGCAACTTTGTCAGCTTTGGGCTCATAAGTATTTTCCTACACTTGGCTCATACTGAACGCTTTTAGTCTTGAGGCATTCTGTGCTGGTATTAAATGAAACAGGATTATAGGACAAAGCCATCGAGGCATTTTTTCCGTACTATTCAAGCATTCTTCGGTAGCCCTGACCCTTCTCAGGTATTTATTATTTATTTTCTTCAACTTTTCAATTCTATTTTGAAATATGAATCATAACTTGCTTGTGAAGATGCGGCCGACCCCTTTTGCAACCAGGTTACAGATAATGCCAGCTACGCCGCATTTGTGCTTCACACTATAGTTTATTCGGTTGCTTCTTCATTTTTTTATGCTATAACCTATATTATCTGGGTGAGAGAGTCAGGATTAAGACAGTGGGGTAATGGGTCACTCCAAAGCATCCTTTGATTGACATGAAATAGGATTCTAACATTCATGCCACAGATGATTCTTATATCGGCTCGCCAATTGCTTTGTATCTCAGGCTTGAGATTCCTTATCTTAAGTTTTGCCATACTCGCTTGATGGGCCCCGTTAGAGATTCATATCATCTTTTGATGCGTTTGTAGGAAATCGAAATTAGAAAAGGCAGCGAAATAGAAAATTTTATTTCGATTTCCTCCAGGATCTATATGGAGATCCAGATCAGATTGGTTAGGATTTATACCTTTGTTTGATGATTCGCCTACAAAAGGCGATTCTGAGTTAGGAGCAGAAGCTTTTTCTCCTTCTACCTCTATGGTATCCACACGAACGGATCGTCGCCCCTTTGATTCATCTCACGAACAAGAAGAATATCTCTGAGATGTTTTGCTAGATACGTCTAAGAGAATTAGGATTACGGTTCACTTCTTCTTTTTTGAAAAATGGCAAAAAATTAGTCTCTCCTAAAAATAACATCACATGTATATTTATATGCATTTAACCCTAACATTAGGTCAACTAATAAAACCCTAATTCGCCCCATCTAACTTGGGCTCGAATTTTGGGCTTATATTAGTTTTTAGCTAAACCATTTAACCCAATGCTTATTTTTTAATCCATCTCATAAATTAAAATTCCTATCATCGATACGATCTAAATGTATGACCCTATAGGTTCCCATAACATTAGCAATGACATAAAATAATATTTTATGTCACAAATAGTGAGCGGTGTCTAGCAACACATCAGTGCTACCTAAGTCACGATAATGTCAATGACTCGACATAACCTTTCTTGTGATAAAATTACCAAGTAATTAAATCCTTTTGTCCTAGATGTCTCGATTGAACACAAGTCATGGAATATGTCATACTCAATAGTTCAATCTTTATATTTTTGATACCTGAATAGACTCCTAAATCAAATGACATTAATATCACATATCGACTGATTTGAGCATGGCCATGCATTTTAAGTCTCACTCAATCAAAGGGCCCAAAGACATCACTCCTGTTGTTTAGGAGGGATAAATCCTATCTTGATCACTCAACATCCCTGTACATAATTTATGACATATCCAATTATTGTTTTTATAGTACATCCCATTAAGGAAGACGTTTAACAGTATCAAGTTATATAACTCCTTATGTTGGGATCTTTGATGATCTCAAGTCAAAGGATCATACTATTATTATCACTATGAGAAGTACTTATGACACTCATACAACAATCCATGTAGTATTCTCATGCTAGGTCAATCGAGTACATAGTTCTCCAACACGTCCTTATGTGTTGACTTGATATCTCATATCCATGTCTATTGTCATCAGTCACTACACATACTAGTCTCGATGCATTATTGATATCCCATTTCACAATAATACTTGACTAGAGATGATTTTAGAATATCTTATTCTAGGGACATTATTATAATAATTTATATTACGCAGTTATTCAAATAATCATAATAATGAAAGCCATAAATACATAAATCATGATATAAAATGTACCAAAAATAATCATCTGATGATTGGTCTTTAGGGCACAAATCCAACACTTATATACTTACTATTTCTTTGTTTAACCATTTTAGGGGAGGAGTAGACTGTAGAATCCTATCTTTTGACATCCAACGGATTTCTGCTTATTTTGATATATGTAAATATTATATATTTTGTATTTTTTTAGTGTTCATAATCTAACTGCTCCATGGGGTATGTATGGGTTAGCTAGGATATGAAAATGTATATATGTATGTGATGATATTCTATGGTATATGATTATATGGCATGATATTATGATTGTTACAGCCAACTGCACTAGCTTACAGATAGAATTACAAAATGATAGAATTAATGGTAATTATGTAAAATGATTAAATAAATGTGGTTTTTAGATTATGCATGTGATACTGGGTTCTACGGGTGCCGGTCGCCATTGGCATATCCCGCATCCTAGGATCGTCACGATCCGGAAACGGGTAGTGACACAACTCCTATTATCGCTTTCCTGAAAAACAATAAATAACCATATATGAGTATAAATATATTCAATGAGTTAAGTATACATCATTAAACATAAGAATCAGGTAGATAATAATAAGAGAGTCAATAACAATTAAACTATAATGAAGGTGATGAGTAGATGAAAATATATCAAATTTGCACCACAAAACTAGTAATTTGTACACCAAATGCCAGTGGGCGTATGGAACAGATAACAGTGATAAATAACATTGGGTAAGGAAATTGATAGCAATGGTAAGCCATATGGAATAAGGTTGACATAAGTATCATATTCGCATTAATATGTAGAAATGACACACATTGGGTCTTGAACATATATCACATTTAACTTTAGCATTTGAATGTAAAATAACGTAAGGTGGACCAGACCTCATGGTTAGGACAAGTTCCTTCCTAGCTAGAGTAAACACTGTAAAGAGATTATTGTACATAATGCCGATGATACTTATCCTCTACCCCATCGGTAAGGTAGTTTTGTCAAATCCATATATAAATAGGCCAATGAAAATCAATAACAATATCAAGTAATTATTGGAAACATTAAGGTACTTATGAACATTCTATAAACACACTTGGACACATTTATCAATCAGAGTCAATGTCTTTTAACAAACATGTCTCGATTTTCTTACTTGGTACAAAGATAGATAATCAATAATACTCATTGTGCCATATGGTAGAACATTTAGTGTGCATAACTTTTAGAGTATCATGGTGCAAAATCAATCAAGCTCAATGTCATAATTCAAGTTCTCAAAGTGAGCAATACAATAAGCATTTCAATTTCAATAATAATTCAATGACAATAAATCAAATTAGGCTTAGTTAATCAAAAGATGATCAATGACAATAACAATAAGGCATTCGGTCAAGAAGGAAAAATGCTCAATTTGAATTCAATAATTCAAGTTATGGATATGCAAAATGATATATACATAACTCACCTTGCTAAATAACTTCACAAATTCACTTTACTTTCTCACTTAAAACTTCCAATTACATTATCTTCATCATTCAAAGCTACACATCAATTAAGCAATAAAATCAGTATTTATTTACATGTCATATATTAATCTTAACTTAGTTTAATAAATTCTAATATATTCCTTTACCTAGGGTTATGACTTTTTACATTTTTACTTATTTTCCTCGTTCTGGTAGTGTGGATATTTCTGACTATAACTCATGCTATACATATCCAAAATTCAGATATTTTCAAATACTGCACAATATATGGTGAAAGTTTGAATTTAATTCTTCTGTTCTGTAACTTCAATTCGGGCAGTTAATACTAATTTGAATGCATCTCATAAAATACAAATCCAATACTAAAACCATTTTACACGCTTCTAAATAAGAAATAAATAAATACTTTTCATGTTGAACACTTAACCTAATTCAATCTATAACATCTTGTAAAATTAAAACATAGTAGCTTTTTTGTGAAACCCTGTATCTGAGTTAGTCTTAGTTTTTACTTAATATCTCTTTTTTCACTTCGAATTTCACAAAATTATTTTACAAAAATATAAACAACATATATATATATATATATATATATATATATATATATATATATATATATAATTTTTATGTTTTACACTTAAGCAAATTCTATTATTAAGGTCATGAAATCATTGGTCCAAATTACTGCTTCTATACAGAGTCCAAATTTCTTAATTCACATATAACAATCTTTACTTTACCTATTTAGTTCTTAGCATATAACTTCAAAACTAAACCCTAATTTCTTAATCATAATCACATATAATCTCATGTTCCTCAAATTAATAAATTTAATAATCATCCAGTTTATAAATATCATTAAACAAGTAAAATATAAAAGAAATCATAATTTTACCTTAATCAAAACTTCCTTCTCCCTTGTCACCTTTGAAATCTCTCTTTCTCTTCTTTCTTTACTCTTTCTTTTTCTACACAATTATCACCTCCTAAATACCTTCTCATCCTTATGTTAACTTGACTGTAGGCTTCCATGAAGAAATTCCACCATAAACTATATTTAGAGGTAAGGTTTTGGTGTAGGAAAATGAAAAAGAACAAAGGAAATGCTTGGTTATAGGTTCAGCCAAACAAGGAATTTGGTATAGAAAATATTGTTTTTCCCCTCTTAACTCTTAATCTGAGACTTTTCTATATGTACAATAAAATCCAATATAATAATAATAAGTTTTTGATAGAGGATTAAAGAAAATTCTAGAGAAATGAAGAAAGTGTTACAATTAAGCACATATTTTTTACTATTTACTTATAATATTGTAATTAAGTAAAATAAATGATATTTATTCTATAACATGCCCATTTGTCCGAACATCTTTTGTGATGAAATGGTAATGGTTTTTGTCTTTTTCTTAAAGAAACGATAGAAAGAAAAATTGAAAAAAAGTATAAAAGTTTTTTACTTATGCAAAATTGACATGTGTTAAACTTTTTCCTATAATTTTTTAAAGTATAAAAAAAATAAAACTTTGGCTAAATTTGCTAAACATGGTTGACCCACTAAGTGAATAAAAGACATGAATTTTTGACTTTCAACTTATATAAATGGTGTAAAATTTTATGGGTCCCATTTTCCTTTAGTTTGCAAAATTCATTTTTCCTCCCTATTTCAACTAGTTCTTTGTAACCATATCCCTTTTTCTCTCTACTTGACTTCTAATTTACTGTTTCTCATTATTAATCATCCAAATATTGACTCTTTTTCTCTCTATTCAACATTCCATTGCTGTCTCTACAGTTACTCACTCTTAAACTTTTACTTTCCATACCGAATTTTCCTCAATTTTCATTACTTGACTAATAATTTTATCTTACTAATTCGATTAATTCTCATTAACCTATTTTACTTGAGTTTGTATAAAATTTACCGTACTGTCTATATTGTCCTATTTACTAAATTCTTCATATCTATATATGATTTATTCTAGCTTATATAACTGTTTTACAGAACTGCTCTTAGGTTTTCGATTCCTATCACTGTCTAATCACTACTTTTCATTACTCCGATTTATTGAAATCCAATTGGTTTCGTTTGGGGTATTACATTCTATTCTCCTTCAATAAAATTCATCCTCGAATTTTTCTTATTCATGAATTTATTCATCAGGATACGTACCTCAAATTGTCTCCAAATAAGTTTTTCATTCAATTCTCCATATCATGTTTTTCACATCCTTATACTACTTCCCTACTTTCATGATTTCCATAGCATTTGTTACCATAACGTGATCCGTAAGTTTTCAGCAATTTAATACTTAGGCTTCTAATACACTATCTCTTAGTGATATCATTACACGAATCCTTTATTTCTTTAAATTATTACTTGACCATTAACTCCTTTACTACAATCATATTTCCTAAGTTCTTAATATACTATACTTCAATATTCATTTACTAATAGTTAAATCTCAATAATCATTTATTATGGAAACTCTCGTTGTTCATTAGTTTTTCATTATACTTAATCACTATAAATTTGAATTTGTAACTATTTCTCCATAATAATCATATTCTTAAATCGTCACTATGCCTTAATGACTTTAAACTTTCATTATTCAAAGCCATTCATCACTTATATCTTATATCAATTTAATCATGACACTAATCTTTCTTATTGATGTTCAATCCTCATTAAGCACTTCTTTCTATGATATATATATGATGAAGATTATGACGAACAATGCTGATATTAAAATTAACAGATGACTTTAAATAACGAGATAAAAATCCTATGCTCTATGGGTTCCCTTTAATTCCTTATTGACACCTATGACACATATACTTTCCATCACTTAAACCTTTGCTCTGATACCACCTCTATCACGTCCCACTTGTGGAACATGATTGTCTTAGGGCACGAGTAAACCTAAGGTCACCGAAAACCCGTAGAACCCATTAATATGCTATTTACATACAATCATATTTGAATCTATTCATTAATATATATACTCTATTTAACAATTATTATCTTACAGAAATTTCACCAGAATTTTCTTTATATTTTTAATCTAATACCATAACATTTATTACAAATTATACAACCTGTAAAGAAATTTACACTTCCAATATACCACTATCCTTATAACCTCAATTCCATAATACTAATGAGCATGCATGGCACTTCTATATTTTCTTCTTGTATCATGTATCAATAGCTTATTCATATTTTAATATTACTTTTCATCATTATTATTGTCGTTGTTATTATCATTACCATTTATCACATATAATTCATATTTCATTAGGTCATTAATTAAGTTTCGAATAACACTTCTTATCACATTTTAATATAATATTTATTTACACATGTTAGGCTATTCATATTCATAATATGATACATAATCATAAATTAAGCATAACTATCTATATCACGAATTGTACACATGGAGCTCTAGAGTATAAACATGCGACAAAATTTATATTTAAGTCTTTGATATCCCAAGTGCGGAGGAAGAAATATGACTTGGGAACAGCTCCTATTATTGCTTTCTTAAAAAATAATAAAAAACGACATATAAGTATAAATATACTCAGTGAGATAAGTATACATCATTAAACATAAGGTCAATAGATAATAATAAGAACAATCAATAATAATTAAATTACAATGAAGGTGATGAGTAGATTCGAATATATCAAATTTGCACATCAAAAGTTAGTAATTTGCACACTAAATACCATTGGGTGTATGAAAAAGATAACGGTGATAAATAACATTGTGTAAGGAAGTGGATAGTATCACATTCGCATTCACATGTAGAAATGATAGATATTGTGCCTTGAATATGTATCACATTTAACTTTAGTATTTGCATGTAAAATAATGTAAGGCGGACCAAACCTCATAGTTAGTACAAGTCCCTTCCTAGGTAGGGTAAACACTATAAAAAAATCATTGAACACAATGCTGACGGTACTTATCCTCTACCCTGTTAGTAAGGTAGCTCTATCAAATCTACATATAAATTGGCTAATGAAAATCAATAGCAATATCAAGTAATTATTGGAAACATTAAGGTACTTGTGTACATTCTATAGACATACTTGGATACATTTATCAATCAGAGACAATATCTTTCAATAAACATGTCTCAGTTTTCTTACTTGGTACAAAGATAGATAATTAATAATACTCATTGTGGTATATGGTTAAACATTTGGTGTGCATAACTTTTAGGGTATCATGGTGCAAAATAAATCAAGCTCGATGTCACATTTCAAGTTCTCAAGGTGAGTAATACAATAAGCATTTCAATTTCAATAACAATTCAATGGCAATAGATGAAATTAGGCTTGGTTTATCAAAAGACAATCAATGGCAATAACAATGAGGCATTCAGTCAAGAAGGAAAAAATGCTCAATTTGAATTCAATAATTCAAGTTATGAATATGCATAATGATGTATACATAACTCACTTTGCTAAATAACTTCACAAATTCACTTCACTTTCTCACTTAGAACTTCCAATTACATCATCTTCATCATTTGAAGCTACACATCAATTAAGCATTAAAATCAGTATTTATTTACATGTCATATTAATCTTAATTTAGTTTAATAAATTCTCATATATTTCTTAACCTAGGGTTATGGCTTTTTTCACTTTTACTTATTTTTCCTCAGTCTGGCAATCTGCGTATTTTTGATTATAACTCATGCTATACATATCTAATTGATTTGATTCTTTTTCTTATTTAAACTAGACATCTCAGATTCTAACATATCAAAAATTTAGATATATTCAAGTACTACACAACATATGGTTAAAGTTTGAATTCAACCCTTTTGTTTTGTAACTTTAATTTGGGCAGTTAACACTAATTTTGTTGCATCTCATAAAATACAAATTCAATGCTAAATTTTTTTTATAGGCTTCTAGATAAGATATAAATAAATATTTTTTTTTTATGTTGAACACTTAACCTAATTCAGTCTCTAGCCTCCTTTAAAATTAAAACACAATATCTTTTTTGTGAAACACTACATCCAAGTCAGTCTTAGTTTTTACTTAATATCTCTTTCCTTACTTCAAATTTCACAAAATAATTTCTTAGAAATATAAATAACAAATATATCTACAATTTTTATGTTTTATACTTAAGAAAATTCTATCATTAAGGTCACGAAATTACAAGTCCAATTTATTGCTTCTATATAGAGTCCGAATTTCTTAATTCACACATAACAATCTTACTTTACCTATTTAGTTCTTAGCATATAACTTCAAAACTAAACCCTAATTTCTTAATCATAATCACATATAATATCATGTCCTCCTCAAATCAATAAATTCAATAATCATCTAATTTATAAATATCATTAAATAAATAAAACATCAAGAAAGCATAATTTTACCTTAATAAAAACTTCCTTCTCCCTTGTCACCTTTGAAATCTCTCCTTTTCTTCTTTCTTTACTCTTCCTTTTTCTACACAATTATTGCCTCCTAAATATCTTCTCACCCTTATGTTAACTTGACTATATGCTTCCATGAAGAAATTCCACCATAAACTATGTTTAATGGTAAGGTTTTGGTGTAGGAAGATGAAAAAGAATAAAGGAAATGCTTGGATAAAGGTTCGGCCAAACAAGAAATTTGGTGTAGGAAATATTGTTTTTCCCCTCTTATTTCTTATTCTTATACTTTTATATATGTACAATAAAATCCAATACAATAACAGTAAGTTTTTATGGAGAAATAAAAAAAATTCTAGAAAAATGGAGAAAATGTTACAATTGAGCACTTGTTTTTTACTATTTCCTTATAATATTGTAATTAAGTAAAATAATTTATATTTAGTCCATAACATGGCCATTTGGTTGAACATCTTTTGTGATGAAATGGTAATATTTTTTGTCTTTTTCTTAAGGAAACAATAGAAAGAAACTTTTTACTTATGAAAAATTGACATGTGTTAAACTTTTTCCTATAATTCTTTAAAGTATAAAAAAATAAAACTTTGGCTAAATTTGCTAACCACTAAGTGAATAAGAGATATGAATTATTAACTTTTCAACTTATGTAAATGGTGATAAAATTTAGTAGGGTCCCATTTGCCTTTTGAAAGTCCCTCTGGTAACCAATAGGGGATGAATTGGTTGGAATGATAAATTAAGGGCTAATTAAAAATTAATAAGATGAAGGAAGGAAGAGAAAAATCAAACACAAGAATTTTATAGTAGTTCGGCCAACACTTGTCTATTTCCACTCCTCAAGATCACACTTGAGTATTTTACTTGATCCTTTTGCGGGTGCAAGATCAAACCCAAGTGTTTAGACTCACACTCAAACCTTACAAAATACTTTCAAAGGCTCACACTCAAACCCTTAAGAATTATAAGAAATGAGAAGAAGAAAAATCTCTTTTAACTTTTCCCAACTCTCAAACAATCAAAGTCTTAACCAACTCAAAGATTTATAACTAATAGCTCACAAAAATGATTTTACAATAAATAAGCTTTTCAAGCCATAAATATGAATGATTTGGTGCAATAGCTCAGTAATAAGTTCTCAATTATTATTCTCTTATCTTTAAGATTCCCACCATCTCATATTTATAGCCATGGATGAAATGTAACCATTTGACTTTATTTAATGCCAAAAAGTACAGTTGATACCTTTTCCAACGGCTAGTTTTTATATTTAATTTTTCAGAGTAGCAGACGTTACACAAAAGTGGCGGGGGCTACTTATTTAAGTAACGGGCGTTACATGCTTAGTAGTGGGGGCTACACTTTCAGACTCAAGCTATTGGATCTTCTAGATTGAATGTAGCGGCTGTGAATAATAGGTAACGGCTGCTATTTACTTGATAGTGGGCGCTACATCATAGTAGCGGGCTACTCTTTTGCTCACTTTGATCCTTGAGCTTCTGGACCTTTTGGATTTGAAATTTGCGGCTGTGAATACTGTGTAACGACTCTGACTTACTTAGTAGCAGGCGTTATATTCTTAGTAGCGGCTGCTACTTTTCTACAACCTGCAACTTGAATTCTAATTTGTTGCATTTCTCAAATTTGCTCCCCCTTAGCATATTTACTCTTTCAAATTGTGTTAAACCTATGAATAATCATTGGTCATGATTTCTCATGCCTTAAACAACTCAAATAAAATTGTTAGCATAATTAACACATTGATATATTTTGTTATCATCAAAATCAACATCAACCCAAAAGGTCCAACAATCTTCCCTTTTTTGATGATAACAAAACCATCCATACAAGTGTTTAGGAAATATGAAAAAAAGTTCAATTAATATTTTGCAAATATACCCTTGTATAACTTCTCTCCCTTTTTGATATCAGCAAAAAAAATTTTGCACTCCCCCTTTGAAAATGAATTACTCAATACATAAAGGGGTGCAAATAATATCTCTTCCTATTTCAAATATTTCTCCCTCTTAATAAATAAAAAAATATTCAAGGGGTACACAAGGGATCATCAAAGCAAAAATATTTTTTAAAACATATTTAAGCAATTAAACATGCTATCAATAAATTTCATAGCATATTAATTATTTAAATTGCAAAAGGGTTGAGAGGTGATATTTGTTTATCTCTCATGCTATTTTCTATTATGACTTTCTACCATTGCTCCATAGAAAGTACCTTTTATCATATGACATCTTCGTATTGTTGAATACTTCATAACTTTTGGTGCATGGTCTATGTGCCATTCCATTTCCATATGCTTCATATGCATAGGCTTTGTTTCATCATTTCTCCTATATGGAGGTTGATAGACCATTTTTGTTTCATCATTCTTCTTTAAAAATTTATGCATAGAAAAAAAAATAGAAGAATGCATTTTTGGTACCCTTTTTCCTTTCGGTCCATGAGGGTTAGCATTAAGAGTAATTAAATTAATATAACCTAGATGTAATTTTTTAACATGGCATCTATATTTCATATGACCAACTTTACCATAATAATGACACCTCATATTATGATGAACATTAATTCTTGGTCTAAATTGAGGTCTAAGCTTATGTTGTAGTCTAGGTCTAGTGTATGCAAATGAAGGTCTTCTTTGACCCTATACCTTATGCATGCCAGTATTAGGTCTCATGACCTTATGTGGAGGCATATATGGCACATGTGAAGTGGAGCTAGATGCCTTAACAAAAGTGATTTTAGAGGTGGATAACTTACTACATTCACTATATCCAAGTCCAAACTTATTAGTTTGACACTTTTAAGATTTAAGAATCTCATCTAACTTATATTTACCTTTGCAAAGTTTGGATATAGACTCATCATGAGTAGCTAATTTATCCTTCAAATTTTTTATTTTCATTACAAATATCATCCAGAATTTGAGTCTTTTGAAGGATAATATTATCTAACTCACTTTTGGAGGCATTTAATGTAGCTATCTCATTAATATAGCCATCACATGCATTCAAAACATCATTTTTCATTGTTTTCAAATTATCGTATTTATTTTATAATTTATGATACTTTGAAAGCAGTGATTCCAACATATGCATAACATCATCATTATTAGTGAAGTTAGAATTACTTACCTCACTAGAAGATGTGTCCTTATCAAAAGCCTTTAAGCAAAGATTGACCTCCTTATCCTTTCTTGCTTTTTCATCATCATCCGATTTACTTGAATCATCCCAAGTGGCTGCCAAAGCTTTCTTCTTATAATTCTTCTTTTTTTTTTTTAGCCTTGGACAATTGGATTTAATGTGATCATACTTATCACATTCGAAGCACTTTACTTAATTGCTTCTATGTTCTTGCTTCTCATATGGCTTTTTTGCTTCTAAGGATTAAATTTCTTATGTTTAGTGCAAGCATAGCCATATCTTCATCATCTGCCTTCTTATCACTTCCACTTGTAGATGTCTCCTTTGAAGAAATAAAAGCCAACTTGATGTTCTTTTCTTGAACCTTTCCTTGACATAAGGTGATCTCAAGAGTAAGTAATTTACCCATCAAATTACTGGTTGGAAGAACACCTAAGTCATTGGTCTCTTCAATGGAAGTGACTCTAATTTCCCAATCTTTGTTAGGGAGAACTCTAGGATTTTGCAATTTATATCCTTAAGAGAGTAAGTCTTCCCTAGCTTCCTCATTTGATTAACAATCCCTATGAAGAGATTGTACATTTTGGATACACTTTCATTGTGTTGCATTTGAAATAGCTCATTGTAATATCTACCATTTTTGAAGTGTATTTGTTGATTTTATATGTTTGGAGAATTTTAAAGATCTAAATGAGAAGTTGAAAATTTCAGAAACTTTTGTTTTGGACTGCAGCAAAATTCAGTGTTGACCATTACTTGATCTTAAAGACATAATTGGGTAAGGTGTAAAATATGAAAGTTGTTAATTTATGTCTTAGCTATAATTCTGTAAAATGGTTTGGTAAAATTCTGAGTATGTGGTGAGTTGTGTCTATTTGAGCAAG
>CANXYC010648745.1:0-10221 GCA_948193065.1 Aleurites moluccanus | reverse complement strand
ATAGGATTATATTTAGAATATGATCAATAGGTCTAAAGTCAAATGAGTATTTTTGACTTTTTCATTAATGGCATTATTGTCATTAAACCTATTGTTTTAATCTAAGCTGTTAGATTAAAACCTAGTTGGTCAAGAGACTTATAAATATGATGAGATCATAATTAGGTTAAGTTGAAGTGATAATACATCCCTTTGGCCGAAACACCTTGAGAGAAAACACCAAAAGAATTCAGCCAACTCCTTGTATTCTCCATTAAGCCGAAATACCCTTGACTTGCACATAAGGGTTTTTGGCTTCTCTTTCCAGAAAGGCTTATTGTTTGATCATTGCGTGGATTACTACTCAGGCTTTCCTCATCTCGTGCAAAGATAGTGGTTTGCTACAACCCTTTCTTGGTGATCAAGTGAAGAAAGAGTTTCAAGCACAAAGGTAAAAGATCTTGAATCTTTAACCTAATATTTAATTTTAATCAACATAGAGATCTTGGATTGGGATTTTTTTTTTGTTTTCTGCTGCGCCTAATAGCCTAAATCTTAACAGGAGGAACTCTTGCATTTGGAAAAAGAGTAAGAGCATCAACATCAATGAGATTCTCATACTTCTTAATGTTTTTAAGAAGCCTTTCCATAGCTTCAAATTTTTCCATTAATTTCTTGGTTTCGGCCTGGTTGGAGCTTTCTCCTCCATGAAAAAGATTCGGGGAGGAGGAAGGAGATGTTCGACAATTCATATTGGTGACTGGAGGAATGTCAACTTCTGGAGCTTTCCCACTGCTTGTCAAATTAATAACAACATTCAACAGAAGGGATGAAGATGCATAAGGAGTATCAACTTGATGGGTACTTAATCCTTGACCCATCATTATTTTCACCTTAGTGAGGATGGATTGGCATTGTGTATCAAAAGCATGGTCTAGAGCAACACAAAAGTTATCCTCTTATTTCTTGAGTAAGGTGGCTAAAAGTGTTTCTATGGCTTCCATGCCGGGTACTGTGCCCTCCATCTATACCTTCGAAAAGAAAATACCCTGAATCATGTCATGGTGGTCCAAACAAAACCTAAGCAAAGATGGGAAAAAGGACCTAGTCTAGGTGCAGTTTGGGAGTTTATGGGTTTTGGTTTGACCACTGACTTCATTGGTTCTTAGTCCACAAATGCATGAATGCATGGTTATGCATGTGTATGTAAAAAAATTGGTTCATGATGACAGTTTAACATTATCATGGCTCATGGGTCCTAAGGTCCAAGGTCTAATGTTTATTACATGAAAGTTAGGTGGTTTGGTTAAAAGGGTACTCGTCACACTAGAGCAGTGAATATACCTAACCATATGTGAAATAATGAGTTTCGCGTGGGTCCAACAGTACGATTGCTCGTTACACTTCAAAAAGGATTTGAAGATTTGTCGCGGGGTGGTTGCTTTTGCTATCTCTCAACATACTCAAAGAGAGTTGTTGAATCAATGCTACTTGCTATCAAAGTTTGAATTTCATAACTGGTGATGTATTGATGCATGAAAATCAAAGTTAAACTAAAAGCCAAGTAAAAAGTCACTTTTAAAAATATTTTCAACTAATTGGTAGTCCTCTAACTTTTGAAAAAGTTTGTTCCTCAGTGGAGTTCGCTAGCTATGAGGCCTCGCCCGAGCACTCCATCCCATCCAGGGGAGAAGATAGGGAATGCTCATTATTTTTAGGGACGATTTCTCACGGAGGAGGCGGTCTGAGTGCCTTTTGAAAATGATTTTGATGTTTTGAAGTTGCCACCTTAAGTTATTTTTTTACTGAGGAAAATTTAAGGTAAAAACCCATTTTTGACTCCAATTTTATCCCAAAAGAAAATAAGTGCACTAGTCTTTGAAACCAAAGAGGATTCGGGGACAAGATTTTTGGTTGAACTTGGCTTCTAATTTTAACCTTGATTTAAAGCGTTTTCATGAGCATTTTAAAGGATGAGATATATAGATGCATGAGCAGGTTAGATGAAAATAAAGCAGCAAAGCAGTTTAAGAGAGTGATAATTTAAATTATTACAATTCAAGAATCTCAAAATAGGGGATATCAACTCTAACCCTTATGTGTTCTAGGTCAATTACACATTCCTCGAATAATGTATTCAATAAAGAAATTGGTAAAGCAATTAAAAGAAAAGAGATCGCTTTGATCTTTTTGGATTTGAAGCCCTTACGTAGCTTGCCTGCGTATCTTGTTGAATGGGAATCAAAATCCATGCAGTTCTTCCTTCTTGCGAAGGAGGGTTGATTTATGCCCAATTTATCATGTTTTGGTTCTTTATTTTGATGCTCTATCAAAGTAAAGAAGATGAGTTAGGAGACGATACCTTCTCCCTTGCTTTTTGAGGAGGCGGCGGTCGGATTGTTCGCCCGGATCGGAGCTCCACTTTGGATTGATTGAAGCCCGGGAAGATGATCGGATTATCTTTTATCTGGCTATTCGAGAAGAAAGTGGTTGGATTGCTTTCCTGGATCAGAGCTCCACTCGGGATCGGTTGAAGCTCGAAAAGACGATTGGATTGTCTTTTATCTGATAATTCAAAATAAACAAATCAACAAAGTGATTTTATATTGAAAATAATTTTGAGGCTCCACACACCTAAAGTCTGGTCCTTCTTTAGCTCAAAGAGAACTAAAGAAAATTGGCTCCATACGCCCTAAATAATTATTCTTTAAACTCAAATAGAGTTAAAGAAATAAAAAATACATAGATATATGAGGGAGAATAAATGAAATCTAAGAAGAAAAATTTGACTTCAAGAGATTTCGGGACCCTGAATATGAAGGAGGGGGTCAAGTATTTATAAGCAAACCGGTGCCACCAGGGGGGGGCGGAGCCGCTTAAGAAGGGCGGCGGCACCGCTCCTCAAGGAGGGCGTCAACACAAAAGGTGGCCAGCTGCAACGCCTTCCCTCGAGGGTGGCGACCGAGGCTCGAACCCGGGTTCGACAGTTTCTGAGTTTGCTGATGCGCAGGCTTGTTTTCGGTGAGTGCCGATCGGCTAGGCACGAGTCCGGCGGGTGTAAAAAATAAGTGTTCACAACTGCACTTCATATCATAAGAGCATAATGAATGTGATTATAATTGTTACATTCATATGATGTATCATGATTGATGTGATTATTGAATTGTAATGATGTGATGACTATGAATATTGTGTATTGTTTGTACTTGCTGAATGGAATTAGGATGATATAGTACCACATAGGATATTGAGTATGATTACAGTATGATGATTATGATTGATGAGTTATGACTGGTGTATAACAGTTTGGGAGCTTACTCATCACCCAACACTATTATCAGTTTGGTGGATGCTGTCTGATTTAGTATAGAGACATCTAAGACTCTATCTCTATATATAAAAGATAATTTTTGAAATTAAAGAGTCAGATATAGAGGATCGACTCCCTAAATTGAGGTTTAGAGTGGTTCCTGTTGACTAATTCCCATCATTGGATAATTTGATATTTTATTTGATTTTGTATTTGATGAAGGTTCCTTAAGGAGATGTATTGATTGATTATGTAATAGTAAATACTGAGCATATTGTATTTGCATAACTAAAATGTATGTGAGTGGTAGGTTATATTATTCTATATAGCTCACTAAGTCAAACACTCACCCTAATTTACTTAGCGTGCAGGTGAGCGTAAAAAATTAGATCATTGACGAGTCAATCCTAATATTTATTCCTCCGACAGTAAAGGTTTTATATTTAATAATTATTTTTATATTCATTTTGTAAATTAATTTAAAGTTCCACATGGTTATTTTTCTATTAGTCTCATTGTATTTATTTTATTTCTTGAAAGATTGATATTTTGTTAAGTATAAATATTTTTATGATAATAATATTGTTTGGATGTGTCACGACCCAAATTCGAGGTCATGACCGGCGTGAAGTTAGACCAAAGTCTAATCTCACAAGCCTAACAAATATTATACCTATAATATATGAAATTATATTTAAACACTTAGTCAATTATTTATATCCATCAAATCATCATTTAAATACTATTAACCAATAATAACAAATCAAATAAAATTCATTACAACTAATATTTGGAAATCAACTAAAATATTCCTAAAAGAAATTTCTCACAACTACCTTTAAGACCATAGTTTGGCTTTGGAAGAAATGAAGAAAGCCTTGCCAAAAGAAGACCATATACTTGAAAAAAAACTGAAATTTTGAAGGAGTGAGCAAACCACGCACTCAGTGAGAAAACATATAAAGGTAAGGAAGGAACCTAATATTTTAGACATATACAACTAGTAACAATAATTCAAATACCAATAATAACTTAAATAGATCATTGAATATTTTTTTAAAAAAAATTATATAACATAAAAAACATGTAAATTTCATATATCAGTTATACAAATAATTTTTTCTTATATACTTATAAGTTCATAAATAATTATTTAAAACAAGTAATGGGGGAGAGTTCCAACTGCATACTTTTACACATATGTGGCACATAAACATATAAGGTCCAAGACTTGTATAACATATAAGGTTCAAAACCCGAGTAATATATAAGTACTATAGAGTATACACCAGATCAATCTACACAGGTTAAATGCATATAACATATAAGGTCGAAACCCAAGAGAAACCAAGGTACCATGAGAGATTAAAGTCTTTATCTCACCCCAAATAAAAATATCATATAGAAAATAATATAAGTAATAATAATAGTAATGTCACACCTCGACTCTAGTGGTGCGACGGTACTAGGGCAATGGTAGGCTTAAGGCCACCATAAACCCGTAGAACACTTATATCCTGGATCTCATACATAACATATATCCACATCATACATAGTTATCATCATGTATACTTATTTCTATAAATCATATAATCATCATTCATGCATTTTCATACATCATTATATGATTTTCTCTTTTCCTTATCGATCAAAAGATACATCCCACATCAATAAGGAACAAAGGCAACCCACAATGTATCAATTCGGATATCAAAATAATATCATCATCAACATCTAACTATGAAGCTCTAGAGTATACTCCTCACATATATAAATACCATAATACAAAATAATATACATCAAAAGAATTACATAGAGTCTTCTTGGAGGAATGAATCAAGAAGCTCTGTGTTCTATGTTAGCTCCCTCTCGAGCTACACTATCACCTGAAATCCACAGAGGAGAAGTGAGTCTTCAATTCAGTAAGATATAAACATACAATGCAAAGGTCAAGCCAAAGGAACATGGGTATGAAAGTTTCATAAGGTTATGCTTACAAGAACATAAGTACTCACAATTGAATAGCACTATCAAATCATATAATAGAACTGTCATTATCATCAGAATGCATTAGTAGCTTTGCTACCTTATCATAACAGAATGCATCAATAGCTTTGCTACCTTATCATAACACATATGCTTGGTCGATCATATATCTAGAGCTCATAGTCTCCTCTAGGTGGAACATTGATAAAAATCCTATCAATTGGGCTCCCAAAGTGCATAACGGACCAATGAATTTACTCTCATTAGGAAGAGTGCTCTATACATAAACATATCATAGGTCATATAGCTTGGATTTCACAAAGAATCACATTGGTCACAAGACCATCAACATATAATATGAATTCATTCAAGTTAGCAAATAGGTTTCATATTTGCTTGGTCCAAGGAAGAATGACCAAGTCATTTACAACATATAAAGTGATTACATGGAATAAATTATCATTTTGTTTCAGAACATCATGGGGAATTTATTTAATAGGTTAACAATATAATCTTTCATAACATGAGGATCATATATATGTACATTAGGAAGGATTGAAAAATCAATTTCAAGAAAACAATATGCACATGCAATGTTTATACTTACCTCAAAGCAAATTATCCTTGTATTTCCCTTAATTACTTGTACATTCAATAATCTTCTCTATTTCCTTGAGTTCTTCTCTCCTATATCAAATCTCCAAATACTCACAATTAGGGTTTATGCCTTAAAATATTTATACATGGTAAATCCTTATGATTCTAACCATCTTTTAGAATCCTAATATGTTTTTTTAACATTAATTTAATCACTTATTAAAGAAATATGGAAGATTGGGATGAATAGCTACTATTCACCCAAAACCCTAAATCCATATATATCTTTCTTATAATCCATAATAAATACTAATGATGCTCTTAAACATTTATACTTAACTTATATTCATCTATTCTAACCATGTATTAACTTATCTTAACTTAATATTGAGTTTGGAACAAATACCTTGAATTCCTAGAAATGGAGAATCCTTGTGAAATCTGAAATCTTGACTTTTTTGAAGATTTGATTCTTGATTCTTGTGTTAATAGAGAGGAAATATGTAATACCCAGTGCTTGGAATGTTAGAGTAGATATGTGTTTGTTTGTTTGTCTGATGAATGTTAGCATGTCTATGTTATATGTGCATGGTAGATGGTCTAAAATGCTATATTGAGTATAGATTACTCCTAGAATAATTATATGTATTGAGACATGATGAGTTGTGATTGATTTTGAGGTATTAAGTATGTGTATGTGTAAGTTGATTGAGTTTGGATAAGTTAGAATGCAGAAAACATGAGAAATTCTCATTAGCAAGCCTTTCACGAGCGTTAAGTTTCGTTATGGGCGTGAAGTGTTCTTCAAGGGAGTGAGAAATCCTTCACGAGCATGATAAAAACTTCTGTGTAAATTTGCCAAATCTTTAGATTTATCTTCACGGACGTGAATTATCCCTTCACGGCCGTGAAGAAATGTTTTGAACCCAACGTGAGTAGTGGCCTTTATGGTCGTGAACCCTATTCACGGGCTTGAAGATACGAGTCTATAAATATCCGATCCTTCTTCTTCATTTTCAAACTTAATTTATTTTTGTTTCCTTCTCTTTCTTTCTTTATAAATACACTTCAACCACCCATAAATTCATTAAATACTCTTCTTAAACACTTATTTCATTTCCATTATCACAAGAATCAAGAATCAACCTTCAAGGACACCAAGATTTCAGATTTCTCAAGGGTTCTCCATTTCTAGGGTTTAAGATATTTACTCCAAACTCAATCTTAAGTCAAGATAAGTTAATGTATGGTTAGAATAGATGAATATGAGTTAAGTATTGATGTTTAAGAGCATCATTAGTATTTATTATGGATTATAAGCAAGATATGTATGAATTTAGGATTTTGGGTAAATAGTAACTATTCATCCCAATCTTTCATATTTCCTTAATAAGTGATTAAATCGATATTAGAAAACATATTAGGATCCTAAAAGATGATTAGAATCATAAGAATTTACCATGTATAAACATTATAGGGCATAAACCATAATTATGAGTATTTGGAGATTTGTCATAGGAGAAGAGAACTCAAGGAAATAGATGAGATTATTGAATGTACAAGTAATTGAGGGAAATGCAAGGATAAATTGCTTTGAGGTAAGTATGAACATTGTATATGTATATTGTTTCTTTGAAATTGATTACTCAATTCTTCCTAATGTTCATGATTCTCATGTTTCGAAATATTGTATTGTGAACCTATTAAATGAATTTCCCATGATGTTCTCAAACAAATGATAAATTGTTCCATATAAACACCTCATATGTTGTAAATGACTTGGTCATTCTTCCTTGGACCAAGTTCATATGAAACCTATTTGCTATCTTGAATGATTCATGATTATAAGATTAGTTGAGCTATGGAGAAGAAATGATAAGAAGAAGAAGAAGAAAAAATTTATGGTTTCCGGTTTTTTCAAAAATTTGAAAATGACTTCTATATATAGAGCACGAAGTCTCACGATCGTGAAGAATAAGTTTCACGTCCGTAAAGGATAAATTCACGCCCGTGAACAACAAAAAGTCAATTTCACAAATTTAGACCGAGAGCAAATTCACGGCAGTGATAAGAGTTCACACCCGTGAAAGAAAGAAAATTCACGGCTGTGATAAAAGTTCACGCCCGTGAAACAACAAGATTAATTCACATCAAAGAAATCACTTCTCAAATCCATTCTAACACTTACCAAAATAGCTCTAAAATTAACTAACATATTCTAAACAATATTTATGGCAAAGAAACAATTCTATAATAACTAATCAATACACTCTATAACCATGAGACCATTAATAACCTCATGCAACCATGTAAATTGAAATCTTGGGTGTTACATTCTCCCCCCTAAAGAAAATTCATCCTTGAATTTTAAGAATTTACCTTAAGTCTGAAATAAATGAGGATACTTCGCTTGCATGCTCTGCTCACTCTCCTAAATGCATTCCTCTAAGACTTGGTTCTTCCATAAAACCATAACCATTAGAATCTCTGTAATACCTGTTAAAATTTCTTTTTATTTGATGGTTTGTTGTGACCAGATTAGAATTTTGAGAATCTTAAAATCTGCGTCTGGGTAAGATTTCGTAAGTCAGTGTTATGATTTCACAAAAATATTTAGATAAGTGTGAAATATAAAGTTTTAGATTTATATTTTCTTATCTTTAAGTATGTATGATAGTTTTGTAAATTTTGTGTATGTGAAGGTTATGCTTTCTCAACCAGAGCATGTGCAGTTCGTTATTTAGTGCAGTTAGTATGAGTATGTTATTGTTTGTTTTGGGAAGGTTACAGGCTGAGCGAGTCAAATGTAAGTATGAAAGAAATGTTTCTTTATGTGTTATATAGATAGTTGTAGAATTGAGGAGTTTGGATGTCAATAGTTTATTTGCGAGCTGGTTTAAAGTGAGAATTGGCGAAGTGAGATTGCCGAGGTGGCAATTGGCGAAGTGGAGAATTGACGAAGTGGGATTGCCGAGGTGGCAATTGGCGAAGTAGGAAATTGGTGAAGTGAGATTGCTGAGGTGGAAATTGGCGAAGTGGGGGATTGGTGAAGTGGAGAATTGGCGAAGTGGGATTGTCGATGTAATATCTGCCATTTTGAAGTGCATTTGTTGATTTATTTGTTTAGAGAATTTTAAATCTAAATGAGAAGTTTGAAAATTTCAGAAACTTTTATTTTGAACTGCAGCAAAATTTATTGTTGACCATTACTTGCTCTTAAAGACATAATTGGGTAAAGTGTAAAATATGAAAGTTGTTAATTTATATCGTATCTATAATTCTGTAAAATGGTTTGGTAAAATTCTGAGTATGTGGTGAATTGTGTCTATTTGAGCAAGGCTGGTCTGGATGAGAATTCCTGCAGGGATGCAGTGCATGTTTGGAATTCCTGGGAATAACTGAGGCAGAATTTGTTGAAGTTGTAAACATGAAAAATGTTTCTGTGTGTGTTGAGATGATGCCAGTAAAATTTTAGAATTTTTGGGTAAGTAGATTTCAGTGGAGAGTGTTTTGTATCAGGGCTGCTCGGTTAGATTTTGATGCAGGAATCTAGGTGACTTTTGGAGAGTCACTACTATCTGTATGCTAATTTGTTTGATGTGAAAATTTGATATGTTGTGTTCCTGCTTGTCGATGGTAAGTGGCAAGAAGAATCGGTAAGTTTGGACTTTTATAGCTTAATTGCGAGCTGGCTTAAGGTGGGATGTTCAGGCAAGAGTTAACCTGGAAGTCTTTGGTTATGGAGAGACAGCCTTAAGCGAGAAGGCATTTCGCGAGCTGGCAGTGTGAGGCGGCATTATGGCGAAGTGGCGAAGAGGTTCGGTGAGGAGCTTTGGCGAAGAGGTTCAGCGAGGAGCTTTGGCGAAGAGCTAAGGCGAAGAGCAGTTGGCGAAGAGGCACTATGCGAGGAGGCATTGTGCGAAGAGAGATATACGAGGCGGCAGTTCGCGAAGAAGCGAAGAGGCAAAGGAGCATTGCCGAGGTGGCTTATGCGAGGATGAGTTGCGAGGAAAGTCTGGCGAGGCAGCATACGCGAGGTAGCATATGCGAGCTGGAATGTGCGAGGCAGCAATGCCGGATCAAAGATGGCGAGCTGGCAAGTGCGAGCTGGGAATGCGAAGTGGGCATGGCGAGCTAGTTAGGCGAGGTGGCCTTGCCGAGGCAGGTCTCGCGAGGCGAGCTGGTCAGCGCGTTTCTGGACAGAGGTCTATTTAACCCCAGTAACCAGCAGCGATTTTCACGATTTTTCTTTCTTTCTTCCTTTGTTAATTTCAGTCGTCTTCTCCAATTTGTTCCATATTTATTCTAAGGCATTAAGGCTTAGATCAATGCAATAGACTTCCAGATTA